>JAXGGA010007841.1:0-60218 GCA_038373865.1 Uloborus plumipes | reverse complement strand
AAAAGAAAAAGGGGGAAATTTTTCCCGCAATTTTTTTACGATACAAATATAATAGCATTCCCGAGTAGTGAAATTTTGAAAGATTTCATGTTTGTAAATTGAGGCAGCCAAGCGCGTCAATGATTGTTTACCAGATCCACCGACACCAACCAAGAGAGCACTTCCTTGAGGGGTACTTAATATCCTAGCAATCTGAAACAGTTAGGCCGCTTAAAAAAGAATGATTGTAAAACAAATTCAAAGCTATATTTCACTTATGACTTTTCTTACTCACACATTTGTAACTCTTTTTTTCTTTTTAAATTTGCCAATAATATAAAAACTTTACATTTCACAATATAGAGTGACACTTGTTATTTGATGCCTTACAAGTTCAGGCTTAATTCAACACTTGAAAGTTTAATAATATTGACTTATAAGTCTAACCAGGGAAGCACAGGAATAGTGTCATAATGAGAAAAAAACGCAGAAACCAAAGAAGCGTACTGATATTTTTTGATGCAAAATTTCTTGCCCTTGTACTCACGTTATTGCGATATACAGTCTTAAAAGCTGACAAAATTTTAAAGACTTGGTACGAAATCTCAAGTCATGATTTCCCCAACTGTGTGTGGCAGGACAACCATCTGCAAAGCGTGAGACAGATGTCTTCAATTGCTTACCAAAACTCGTAAAATTTAGGCAGACTTTAAGAATTTACATTTTGATAACAGGGACATAAGGAACAAAAAAATTTTTTTTTCGCCCAAAAAACATGTTCTGCTATGCTCTTTTGATTGCTACTTATTCAAATTTCTTTCATTATTATACTATTGTATGTTTTCCTGGTAAGGCTTGTAAGAAAGTTGTGTATATAATTTGATATTGAATAACAGAACATTTTTAGAAAATAAGACAGTTTTTTGTACTTATATAATTAAATTAATACAATCATTTTATAAGATTTTAAAAAAATATTACAATTGCATAAAATATTTTTGAGAAAACAGCCATATTTTTTGCTTTAACCTGCACACCATATTTCAGTTATTTACAAACATTTTCAATACTTTTCAACCATGATTTCCTGTAAGTTGTGAAATTTTCAGAGCATTTCTAAAGAACATTCAATAGGTATAGCTCAGAAGTGTTAAGAGAATCAGATTTCTTATTAATCAATTTATCTTTTTTGAGGAAAACTAATCCCTTGCCAAACTTGAATAAATTGAAGCAGCTAAGTCATGCAAAAAAGTTAAACTTTGGTATTTTTTAAGCAATGAATGGCAAGAGTTGTTCCTTCAGGCACTTAATAACATGCAAAGTGAAATTTATGTCGCATTCACGAAGAAAAATGAACATTTGGCGTCATATTAGCAAGTTGTCTGTTTGAGCAAAATTTTTCTATGGAAATGTGTTTCTCAGAATCAGGAAGGTAATTTTTTATCTCTACTAATAATAAAGCATATGGGGATGTCTTTCTGTCTATGATTCACATAGAGCCAAAAACTACTGTTGAATTTCATAAAATTTGGCACAAAATTAGTTCGTAGCATGAGGTGTGCACCTTGAAGTGTTTTCTCGAAAATTCGATTGCGTTCCTTTTCTATTCTAATTTTGAGCTCATTTTCCCCATAAACTTAATAAAATGGGAAGAAATTTTCATTTTTAAATTTTATGTCATTTAAAAACTTGGAATTTTCTGCTTAAAATGATATCAGTTCGAAGTTTCTACGAGCATTAGAAGAGCTATAATAATTGTGTTTAGAATTTCGGAATTCAATTCTTACTTTGAGCAAGTTGAACGATTCTTAATAGTTAAGCTTGGGAATAAAATCAAAAATTATGGCAGAAGTGAATTTATTTTCTCAATGGAAATCAACTTTTGTTTTGTCACCACGATTATGTCTTTTAGCTCCTTTGAATGTTTTGTTCTTTATTTTTTAAAACTCTTTTTAAACACATTTTTTCAAACTTTATTTTACAGAGTGTACCAAACCCTTCTGTGTTATTGAAAATGAGTTAAATCGAAATATTTTCACTGTTAAATAAAAGTCGCCTGCTTTTATTTCTCAGCCTTTATGAAAAATATTGCTTTATATTTTAATAGAACTTATAATTTATTCAATGTTTTTTTTACTGCCAACTTTGTTCTGAATGGATGTTGCAAGTGATTATTTTATCTTTGTCTTTAACTTTAAAGGACTTAGCCATGATGGTTTCGAATAGCATAGTAGATGAATTTCTCTTTGTTAAAAGAAGTTTTGACTGGATGTAGTAGTCACTAAATCAAGATTTTCTCATTGCTTCATAGAATATGCTTGGAGTTTAGGCAAAATTATGAGTGCATTGCATTTTGTAATTAACAAAACAAAGTCTTTCTTTTCATTTTGGAGACAGATTGAAAATTTACATGCGTTCACATGGGTTCTTTTTTTTAAACTTTATTGCACGAGCACAGCTGTGCTGGTACAGCTAGTATCAGTACTAAAATCTTACCAGGTTTTCATTCACAACTAAAAAAAAAAAAAAAAGACTTAAGGACAATTCAGTGAAAAAAAGAGCTTTTAGAAACCAGAGAGAAAAGAATGACCTATTCAAATTATTTCACCAAAAGTCGATTGACTCACATCGTTTTAAAGTGTACATACCTTGATTAAATGCACCATTGCATCTTTAAAGAACACAAGATCCATTTGTAGGCCATGAGTAGATTCATTGTACTGGTGCATGAAATAATTCAGTCTTTCAGCCAATTCCTCAAAAGATGGTATCTGAAGGAGCAAAGTAAGAAATTACTGGCTTTCCCAGGTGGGAGAGTGCAAGATTTCATTATAAAATGCCGTTGGAAGTGATGAGATTTATATCCTGACCAAATAACGGGATAAATTTGATTAACTTTGTTTAACAAGGAAAAAACTAAAATTATCAATTACAGTAAAGTCTTGAAAGTATAAGGTTCCGGTTAATTTGAGGTGCTTTTGACATTTCAAGGTTTTCCTCTAATAACTAAAATGATAATTTGCATTAAAAGCTAAAAATGTGAATTCTTTTGCTATTGAGAAATTTCTTTTTGTACATAGGTCATTCCAGCGAAAATGGTACATATCAGTCCCAAGATTTTGGAATTTTTTAAAATCAATTTTAATAACTGCCACCCATTAACTGTATTTTTCTATTGATTCTCCATTTAATTTTGCACCATCAAGTATCAATTGTTTAGTTATAATCCATCTATAAAGGACACAAAAAAAAAATTCTTTGTCAGAAGAAGGAGAAAATGATGTGTCCCAGCTTCCAATTGCTAGAATTTGAAGTGTGATTTAAAATTAAGCTGAAATGTAACAACAAAATAAATTACACTGCACTGCACAAAAGATGCTTCTGACACCATTTATGCAGATTATTACGCAAATGAAAAAAAATTTCCCCAAAAATCACTATTATTTATACATTTCCCTAGATTTTTTATGTTTCGAACTGTCCACTCTGTTACGAGCCTTTCTCTACTAATAATAAAGCTGAAGGTGGTTCTGTCTGTCCTTCTTTCTGTCCGTCTGTTACGCGCGTAGCGCCAAAACCGTTCGGTCGATTTTCACGCCACTTGGCACAAAATTAGTTTGTAGCATGTAGTTTTGCACCTCGAAGCGATTTTTCGAACATTCCATTCCGTTCTTTTTCTATTCGAATTCTTAGCGGAAATTCGATAAAATAGGGAAGAAATATTTCATACACATTTTCAAGTCTTATGTCATTCGAAAGCTTGAAATTTTCTGCACAAAATGAAGTTTTTTCGAAGTTTCTACGATCATCAGGAGAGCTGTAATAATTGTTTTTAGAATCCCGAAATTCAAGGCTTACCTTCAGTAAAGCAAGCCAAACGATTCTAAAATGGTTCAGCTCGATAATAAAATTTGTTTGAAAAGAAAGATGAAAAGAATTATTTTATCAACGGAAATCAACTTTTCATGTTGTTACCATGGTTACGTGTTCATACCTATTTTTGTTTCGTTCTTCTTCCAGCGTCGCCAGACGTAGTATTTTTGATACTACGGTAATATTTTTTCGGCCCAAATAAGGAGCGTAGTATTTTTCCGGCAACCCTGTTTCCAATATACTAATGACTTAATTAAAAGATTTGGCGGATTTTTTTTTTTTTTCATTTTCATAGATTTCGCATTTTGGCAACATTGATTTTGGCAACGTTTGGAAACAGTATTACTTTGTAATATTTTTTTTAGAGGAGGCGTAGTATTTTTTTGTTTCAATTCTCTGGCAACCCTGTCTTTTCCGGGTGAAAATGCTTTGGGACATTACTTGGCGCGTTTTTGCGTGTCTCGCGGAAGTGAAAGCTTCGAGAGAAACTACGCAAAATAGCCAGGGTTACCACGCTTGGCGCGCCTATCGCCCATTTAGCGAGAAAAGGGTACCTAAAGCACAGATTAACCAAATATCGTATGAATTGCGTTATTGCATCGTTCGTTTTGTTTTTAAAGCTAGGAAATAAAACTTTCTTCTTCTTTTAAACTTTGGTAAGATTTCTGTTGGTTTCTGTGAGCAACAAAATTGTTCTTATTTTCTCTTTTGGCTTATTTTTGTACATCTTCCCTTGGGGTTGCATTCGAATGTTCCAAGGGGGTGTTTTACCCCTTTTATGGAGTAAATCAGTGTTCATTTCAATGCAGACAAAAGTGATATGAATTGGCCCGACCACTTGGCAATATATCGCCAAGCTTTTGGTCGTCAAGCATTTGCCGCCAATTTGGCGACATATTACCAAGTTGGCGAAAAAAATTGCTTTCTTTTTATATTTGGACTCAATTTGGCGCTATTGGCGATATTTTGCGAAAAATCCACTGAATGATGTTAAAATCGGCGATATTCAGGAGATTAATCATTGTGAAACATTTTTTTTTTGCATTGTTTCGTGGCAAACTAGAGATATAAATGTTTGAACTGTTATCTTGCTCACTCCAAGCACTATTTTAGCATTTAAGGCATCTACTAAGAAATTTACACATAAAAATTAAGTAGCGTGAGGTCCATACCAGATTTTTATATCATACTTTGAAGGAATTATAGTTGAATTACAACTAAAATAGAGCATTTCTTCTGCTATATCAATTATTTTACAAATGAAATTTTTATTTTATACCACGGGCAAAGCCGTGCGGGTACCGCTAGTTGGAAATAAAATAAACAAAACAATTGCATTCAATTTGATATATTAAAAAAAAAAATGTAAGTAATATAACTGCCGTGATTAGCTTGCTACATTGAATTATGTTGTCAGCAGCCAGGGTGAGCCTTATTCTTTTCTTATGGTAGTTAATTTGAACTGTTGGATGTCCACTCTGTTACAGCCGTATTAATGATGAAAAAAATATATTAATTCTTGAATTTGCAGACAGACTTACAGTTTTAGGCTGTTTATTCCTCTTTATGCTTGTTCTGTGATTCTAACTTTTCTTTATGATTATAAAGATATTTTTAAAGGCTTATTTGTCCACTCTGTTACACAAAGTGATCAAAATATTTAAAATCCTTTCATAAATGAGTCATGTACTAGCCATTTACACTTCATTATACACAAAAAAATGGAGACTCGATAAAAAAAAGATTGGTTGGTGGAAATTATTTAAATTAATAAACTTAAGTAAAGAGTTTCAGACATGATTTGTACTATTTTCGCTGGAATGACCAACATGCAATAAAGTAATAAAAAAATATTGAGAGATTACAGTCAATAAGACTCGCCAAGCGTGACAAAATATTTTTGAGCTCTAGAAATATATCAAGAAATACTTTGGAAATAATAACTTGACACGTTTATTTATTTATTTATTTTTTTTGAATAATCCTAGTTTTTAATAATCTGAGGTAGCGAGAGCTCCAATTACCTCTGATTTTCGAGACTCTACTGTATTTTGGTTAGATAAATGTTTTTTAAAACCACTAACTATGAACTTATGATAACTATGGACAAAGAAGTGGAGTGACTATTTAATAAACATTGAATTAGAATCTTATAATTCACACATTAAAAACTAATTTCCTTCGTTATCAAGTAAACAGTATTAATTCATTACTTCAAAACAAGGGTACAAAGTAGGGCTACAAGGTTAGTAAATGGATTTTCTAATTTAGACTATGGTTCCAGACTTAGAATGCTTAGTATGTATAGTCTTGAGCAAAGGAGAACCAGAGGGGACATGATTCAGTTATTTAAATTTATTAAAATGCATGATGTTGCAGGGTTAGATTTTTGCACGGAAAGCAGGACAAGGGGTCATTGTTTCAAGCTGTTTAAATCTCAGGCTAATCTGGAAATTCGAAAAAATTACTATTTTAGCAGGGTTAGTGGGAATTGGAACAGGAAATACTTGCATCTAAATCGGAAAAAATAATTTACGTAACAAATAAAACAAATTCTGAAGTTAAAAATTGAAAATGGATTTTCCATACTTAGCAGTATTTCTTTTTTTACAAATACAGAGGTAAGTTGAAATATTTGATTCATGCAGTGAAAATAGCAGGACTTAGTAATTATACTAAATAAAGAAATAGAGAAGAGAAATTCATTTCTTGGTGCAATAATAATTTTTTAACATCTATGGAATTGTGTACATGTTTGAAATAAAGATTATGCTATGATTAAAGTTTGAGAATCTAGTTCAAGTCTTATGCCATTGTTTTGCCAAATAATTATCGAAAATATTCATCCATACATGGATGCAAAATAAGGATTTATAAATACATGTCTTCCAAGTACGTAGGAAAACAAACTGAAAAAGCACAAGTCATCAGAAAAATAGAAACACAGAAAATTCATTCCACTAACATAAAAATAAGCATACTATAATTTCCACTCTCACATAATTAATGATAACAGTGCTCGTTACTCCAATGAAATTCTAAAAGTCTGGGGATAACGATTCTCGAGAGTCATACCTGCTCATAAACAATGGGCATCTCCAAGACAGCCTCTGCTTCTTCGTCCGAAGGCTCGGGGGGATCTCTCATGAAATTAACAAAATACGGCTCCTTCGGAATGATTTCTGCATACTCTGGGCCAATCTCCTGCTTCACGACATGCGTCATCCTCTCAAAAAACCATTCCTTATCTTCATTATTGGTAAATCTAAAAATATCAACTAATATAGTTAAACATACATTTCCACCAACAGAGATTACGTTAGATAAATTATTTCTCACTTCAATTTAAGTGCGGATATTAAATTTAAGTGCGGATTAAAATATTCAATTTAAGTGCGGATTAAGTGCATTGTTTATTCATTGGCCGTAAATGTATTATTTTAGGTACTACACTGTTACTTTAAAATAGGTGTAACAAGTTCAGAAACTTTGCGCCGTCTCCATGGAAACTGTACAAAAGAAAACAGCTCCACTCCTTTTTTTTTGTGCACTGCTGTTGAGGCATTTCATTTATTTTACGTTTATCGAATTCGGTTTACGCTTTTATTGATATCGTCATGTCTCGGCTATTTCTGAACGTTTTCTATCAAATCTAGGCATACATAAATAAAGAAGAAATTTCTAAGAAAAAGTTGTGCTTTGTTAAAGTTGATTTTCCAACCGAATAATAGTTTAGGCACAAAGCAATTTAATCGTTAGCATTTAACCATTGTTGCAAAAGCTAAGTGGGGAAAAAGTCCATAGTGCCGTAACTTTGACAACAATAAAGGGAAAAGTGCGGAGAGGGGAAAGTTAATTTGGCTCTTTACACAACGCCAGCTCTCGTTACACAGAGTATAACACCAAACAAAGTGTGGTTATAAAAATGTATTTTTTGAGGTTACAAGAAACCTCTTTTGATTAAAGATAAAATGTTCTTTTGTCCATCAGCTCAACTATTATGCATTAAAAGAGGTTCCTTTCGCAACCTCAAAACACGTGTTTTCAAAGTTTTTTAAAATAAAGCACAAATTCATTATTAACATTGCATTTACTATTCTAAGTTGCAACATAAAGGCATTGTTTTTGTTTCTTAATTCAGTAGCTATTTCGTCTCATGCTGCTATTTCCTTCCTTTTCATTACATAAGAAACAAATAATTAAGAACAAGGGTTATTTGTTACGCTATTTATGTAATCTTTCATTAAATCTCATTCAGCCCCTTTCTATCAGCATCGCTCACCGTTGAAAAAGGGCTGCTGATCTTTTGTTGTATGCTATTTTTGTTTAGGAAACATTGTTCTCATTCTTACTATACTTTTGAGGATTGATACACATATCCAAATGAAGATTTTTAACCCTTTAAGTGCCATGGGTTCTACTTTAGGACTCCTTTATAATTGCTTTTCTACCTCTAAGTAATTAATTTTAATTTTTTGAAATTAACTTGAGTTCAAAAATTAAGTTCCTAGATTTTGGTCTTAGTCCATTGGTACCTTTTTTCCAAAAATGTAGACCGTAAATTCACACTCGGAAATACCTAAAAACGGAATTTTATGTCATGGCCGCTTCACCTTTAGGAACCGGGCGGTACACGTGTTATACCATAAGTTTTTTTTTTTAGAGGATGGGGTTGAGATTTTCACTCGAACCCTTTGGAGTCGGGGATTTTTTCAAGGTTTCATACGTCTGGTATGACAGTTCTGTACCTCAGAACCAGACTAACGTAAGTCCATTTTCGTCATTTTTCAGTAGAGGGGAAAAACGATGTATTCGACAATCGTTTTTCCCCTCTACCGAAAAATGACGAAAATGGACTTACGTTAGTCTGGTTCTGAGGTACAGAGTTTATACCTTCCCTACCTGGGTCGAAAGAAAAATTTCCAAAAAACAGCCCGGATCCAAAAGGTTAAATGGATAAGTAAATATCACTTTTTATTAAAGAGAGAATGTTAAAGATGCGTCACTTGACTTTCCTCATTTTTTCTGCTAACGAATGATACAATATTTCAGACGGTTTGTGTAGTACAAGAAATATAATGCACATCCTCACTGAGATTAATTAATTTTTACCAGCATAAATCTCATACCTATCAGCGATGACTCGAGTGCACTCATGTTTCCACAGAGCGAGGAGATCCGTTTTTGTGGAGCATTCATCTTTTTCAATTTTCAGCATGCCTTCCCAAATGCGAGACAAATCTCTCAAATTAAACACATAATGAAACTTTGCAGGTGTTGGCAACATCTTCACCTAAATAGGATCGAATTCACTAAACAACAATTTTCACCTCAAAAAACAACGACAAAAACAGTTCAATATTAATGAATACCTTGGTGTCTTGCCATAAAATTCTCGTAGCCAGAACAAAAGGTTCCACAAATTCTGTTACCTCTTCTGAGAATCTTTCTTTGCAAAAATACCCACATCCAATAACACCTAAGAATATATGTTTTAATTTGACTTTAAGTTTGCTTTCAACAAACAGTTACAAAAACATGCAACCATTAAGATAAGTAAAATGACACTTAATAATAGCTTTTGGGTGGAAACAAAGGAGTACGAAAAGCATGTGAATACCAACATCGATGACACACAACCAGAAATTTTTTACATTTAAAGGCTTGAAAAATTTCTTGACAACGGTAAATGATCCTTCAGATTAGTTGGTGAAAGAAGATTTTGTCATGGAAGTGGTGCGAGATATCATGAATGTGTCAATGACTTATAAAGAATATCAAAGAAAAAATGATTAATGACTACTAACAGGCTAACCATCTATTTTTATAAACAGTAAGTTTATTCTATAATTTATTTTATGCACTCTGGGCATGTGCATAGAAATAATTACACGTTAAATTTAATATTTATTAATTTATCGGTAGAACAAAGTATCGTGTTAGAACTTAACCCTTATTTTAACTTAACCAGTACTTTTAAGCCATAATTTACGCGGTTTTGATTCATCTAGCATTTTCGTAGAACCAAACCCTAGCGTAAAGCAAGGGTCTACTGTATTTTTTTAAATCTGACAAGTGCTCTAAAAAAATAAATAGATGCTCATCAAACAATTCATCAAATTTATTTTGTCCATTAATCTTTCATTTTATTTACACATAATACTATTAATCTCACCCTATTTTTCTGTGTTTTTATAGAGTACTACTATGCAATCTAAGGAGAGTTTGGGCACAATGGTCAGTTTTTCTACTTTTCATTTTTATCTCATTAAAAAATTTGCTTTCAGTATGCAAACAATGTAGTAAAAACCACAAGTTCTCAACATATACAGAACATAACTATCATTTTTCCACAAATTGAGATACTATTCAAAATTACTAAAAAATGTTGCTCCATAAACAGTCATTCGCAAACAGGCTTAACATACTCGATGAACATCAAAATAGCGAAGTAATTACCAAATATCTTATCAATAGATCTCGGTGCAGGTAAGGTACAGTTGAAAACAGAAAACTGTCGTTTCAATCTGCTGGGGATGTCATTTCGACCTCCTCCAGGCTGAATCATTGCTGCAATGTACTGTATGTCCACGATGGTGGTGAAATCTCCCGGTTTGTCCAAGTTGTAGAAGCCTTTGTTTTCCATCAGCTGCCGAACAATTTCATTGGTGACCTGCAGAAATGAAGTGAGAAATTGGAGCCAAAATTGACACAAATTAATAAAGTCACAAGAAAGAAATAAAGAAACAGTAAGTATTTACTTGATCCCCCCATTCATTGATTTCTGGCATGTTGATGTCATCAATAAATATTGCCATCTTTTTGCCGCCAGGAGGACCAAAAGTAGTTCCAATTTTCTTCTCTACGCAGCTCTCTACTGCTCTCTAAGCATCCAGATAAAAAAAAGCAGTTTGATTAACAATTACAAATATTTTGTTTCCAGTACATAAAATTTGTAAAACAGTTGATAAATATTCAGCACACAGAGAGAGAGAGAGAGTTCTGTTTATCACTCGTCAAAGGATAATTCAACTTGCAAACTATTTCAATTTGGTCAATACAACAACCTCACCTCTGGCTTCAAAAATCAACTCTTCATCCAACCTGTAAAAGGAACTCCAAGCTTTTAAAAACAAAAGCTTTTCAACCTGCACATTTTCTTCTTTTGCTCAGAACACAACTACATTGCATTTCATAATTGTGGAAAAAAGCAACGGGGTGCAATAACTTTTAAAAATGCTCTAAGAAGCACTAAAAACCATCTTCATTTTTAAAAGTTAATTTTTTTCCAATAAACAGATTTTAAACAATTCCATCTTGCAATCTGTATTTGCAGGCCATCAACGAACTAGAAATGGGAATACGGCTAAAAAGCATGGGAGCAGTCATAGCTTAGATCAACATATATAAACACTAAAAATCAATACAAATGAATAAATAACCCTTTAATAAATAAATAAATCTTCAGAAAACTAAAAGGTACAGAACAATTAATCAAAGCTCTTAATCTGGAAATGATCCCAATTTTTCATTTATGTTTCACTTGATATCCGCATTCACCTGTCTCAAACAATTCTGTTCTGTGGATTTCTCACAACAAGAAATTTTAAAAAAAATGGTACCTAAACACATAGTTCAGAGTAATTGTTGCATTATAAGCAAACAAATCAACATAAAATACTGAAAAAAAAAAAAAAAAAGATAAAAATATTACCTGAAACATTTGAGGAGTTGTGGCAGAAGAAAAACTTAAATTTTTCCATACAAATTCAGAAGGGTCAGCTGAGTTCAGATAACCCTTAATCATAACAGTCTTTGCTGTTCCCTGTTCCCCAATCAATAACACAGCCTGCAAAAATGCAAAAAGAAAAACACAAAATGTAAAGTAAAATAATTACTTTTATACATAGATACATAATGAAGAGAACATGTTGCTGCTATTAGAGACTACATGGGTCACGAATACAGCATAGAAAGAACATGAATGTCTGAAATGACTAGAGTATATTTGACAATTCCAGAGAAAATAGCAGTAAGCTTTTAAGACAAAGGAAAACAGAAAGTGCTAGAATGAGCAAAGAGGTATTGAACATAATTATTGATATCAAAAATTTTCCATTATGAAATTGTTGAAGGAGAAAGAACATTCAACTCACTTTTTGAATTTTTGTTATGACCATGGTGTACTTATTTTTTTTAAACTAATTTATTGAATTCAATTATTTACTTACTTTTTAAATATTTTTGAATACTTATTTTTTCCCCCAGCTAGGAGGCGGACACACAAATTATTTTTAACATTATTATTAAGTGATATCTTTCTGTCTTAAAAAATAACTGTTTTTATTTAATTGTAAGTCTTTTACCCATTTCAATATTTCTAGTTTTTGAGCATTCTATAGGGGTAGCCTGTACTGTTTTTTTTTTTTTTTTTCAACATTTTGCATTGATTGGAAGATAGTTCTGCTATAAGTAACACAGAAGTTTATGGCACAAACTATGAGAGACGGCCATGAATGCAAATGCTTTGAATATACAGGGTGTCCACTCCTATCATGGCCCAATAGCTAATTTCTAAACCGTTAGAGATAAGCATACAGTTCATTTTGGAAAAAATCTCAAAATTACTAAATTTATTTCTTGACACTGTAACGTTTAAAACTAAAAAAAATCACTCTTCTACGAAAAAAAAATCCGAGTTATGACGTTTTGAAAAATCAAGATTTTGAAGGATTTCGCATAAGGTTCCTTAAGTGGTCTCTCGATGACGTCATGAAATAATGCAAAATCTTGATTTTTCAAAACGTCATAACTCGGTCAATTTTTTTTTGTCGTAGAACAGTGATTTTTTTAAAGTTTTAAACGTTACAGTGTCAAGAATGTTTTACTAAATATGATTGATAAGACTGGGGGGCTGTATAAAAATTTAAATTTCGTAACTCTTTCAAAATTTGATTTTTTGAAAAACATTTCATAGACCCAAAATCTCTAACGGTTTAGAAATTATCTGTTGGGCCACGATAGGAGTGGACACCCTGTATATTCACTCATATGAGTTTAGATAAAACATAACATCATAAGAAATATGCATTAAAATTTAGTTAATTCAAAGCTATTTAAAAATTACCTATTCAGGTATTTCAATGCATTTTTGACAGATAAAAATAGGGTTTAAGTGGAGTGTTTGTTTTTTGCAACCAACAGTTTAAAAACAAAAAGGAAAAAGAAGGCATCTACTTTTCTGTTTGTCTTGGCTAAACTTAACAATTTCACCACCATAGTATTTGCTGAGAGATAGAAGATCATGCACCTATAGTAACACTACTTTTTAAATGAAGGGAAAGAATGAAATAAAATCAGCGGTGTGCCATGTAACAATATTTATGTTAAATGTCAAAACATTTTTCAGTCTCAATGAGAGGGCATCGGCCTCCAGCTCGGTTACTGAGTATTCCAGACAGATGAGTCCATAACAGGGATGAAACTGCAGGCTCAGTGCGTCATAACCGGATGTTGGTACATTGCTTGCAGAATTTCTAAATCTCTCAGTATACTTTAGAAATTCCACTGTTTCAAAATGTTGATTGAATAGTTATTTGATACGTAATATTTTTCAAAGTTCACTAATTTCTTCAGAAATTTTAATAAAGTTGTTTTGTTATTTTCCCTATAATTTATAATCTTTCATGTTTATGATTTTTCTCTCTCTCATGCTCTATACGAAACAGTCCTTCAGTTAGTAGTTTAGAATGATTAGTTGCAGCAAATATTTTATGCTTGGCATGAAAATCACTTAACTGACTGACGGTTCTTGACGTCTTATCACGTTCCTTTAACATTTAATTCTGTAACTGCTCAACCACAGGGGGTTAAAATGCATCAAATCAACAAGCACAATCTTATTAAACTTGTCAAACAGTTAAATCAAAATAAAAAACAGATAATTACTTTATTTTGCTTCTGTATAACATCTATTAGAAAATTTGTACGGACATTATCAACATTAGGAACAAGTATGGATGAAAAGGCAGGAATACTATCAGTAGGATAGATGTACTCTTCAACCCGGTTTGTCCAGTGCAGCCAATTACCTTGAAAAAAATAAATAAATAAGTAAATAAAATATCTATCTATTTATATAGCAATGTGCACATATAGAGCTAGTGCTAGGGTTTCCCTAAAGGCAAAAAATTACTCCTTCATAACTTTTAGAGGAGCATAATTCATTCTGGAGGAGAAAAATGAACGAAAGAGATGAATTTCATAAAAATTCAACCTTTTAAGATTGAAATGGAAGATAACAAGGAAAGAAGAGATGTGTAACAGTTTGACTTTCAGCATTTAGAATGTTAGTTTGAAACAATAATAAATACTGAAAAGCTACATTTAAAAGTTCCAGTTCTTTCTGTCCCTCATTTCTCATGAAGCTAAATATTTATTTAAAATACAAAAGCTTGAACATAAGCTTGACATTGTTTAATAATTTTACGCTTCAAAGAAGGAGTAATACGAATTACAGAGTCAAAAGCATTATAAATATTACTAACAAACTAATTTATTACATAAGAAATATTCAGTAAAACACTTAATAATAATAATAATAATAAAGGAAAAAAATCCTAAGACTAGTAATCAGGAACTAGAAAACATTTTTTACCTTCGGAATCAACTAGAAATTCAAAAATAGTTTCGTTCCTCGCAGGGTGAACTTTAGGCAGATCTAGTTTTGGTTTGTGACGTTTCAGAAAAATCTCCATTTGGCTTCTATCATCCAGTTCTAGTAATGCTCCAAAAGACCACATTAGAGCAAAAATAAAAAGTCTCTCATAATGCACAGCACTGATTGGTTCACTTTGAGGAGATGGCAGTAGGCCATCTAAAAGGTCCATTGTCTATAAATAAACATAAATAAATAAATAAGTGGTTCACAAAACAAAAGAAACAAATCAATCACCAAATGAGAAGTAAAGAAAATTTCAACACATGAAAAGAATTTGTAATCTTTGTCGTTTACTGTTTAACAAAATTACTTTTGCACAAATCAATTTACGCCTGTAATTAAAGTAAGCAAACTTTACTTTGTTTGAAAAAGAGTAAGCAGTTTGTTTAAATAGTTGAAGACAAACAATCATACTGTATACTATTTATACTTAATATTTATACTTATTCATAGTACAGAGGGGTAAAAGGGAGAAAAATGAACAGCAAAAAGTAGGTGGTTTTTATCGTACATATTGTTTTCACGTTTACAACTATAACTTTAATGTAACAATAAAAGCTATTACACAACAATAAATAAATTTGTACAGGCACTGGGGAAAATATGTATCCTACTCAAATGAAAATAATTTGAAAGATAGAAATCTTAGCTCATTTTGCATGATCAAGGAGAAAACTCTCATAAATATGTAAAACACACCAAATAAGCAAATTGATTTTGCTGCACACAATATAGAAAACATTAATTTTAATTACAAATGAAACTTTGTATCTTTATGAAGAAAGAGGCAATGAAACAAGCAATCATTTCTATACAAGCCCTAATTTATTGCTGAAAGGGTTAACTTATTATTAAGAACCCAAAAGATTATTTTCTCCAAGTAATTGAATGAACAAACAGATTTTTTCCCTCTTGCTTTCTTTATTTTCTAGCTGATAGATTCTATAATTAAATGCTCTTTAAACATAAACACAACTCACATTATTGAATGGAAATTTTAAGAGCTTGCTCATAACTCTAACATTACATTACTTTACTCTAACATTACTCTAACATGCATTACTTTAACTGAAAGTATAATGCATTAATTTTTAAGTTGTACTAACAAAATTTATCATGCTTTTATGCAGGAATGGATAAAACTAGACAAATACTTTTACCTGGCTCATAAAATGATGATGATAGATGAGTCACATGTGATGTGATTCAATTGTTTAATTTTACAGGTTGAAGTTACAGGAAATGAAGAAAAGTTATGAATTTAGTAGAAAAACCAATTACTATAATAAACATATTAAATAGCCAAAGAAACATACACACATACAAAACTAAATTTTTTCACCTGTTTAATGTAATTGCACTCGAGTAGTTCCATTTTCGGTATAAGAGACAGCAAAACATATTGACACAGTGGCTGAAAAACTTTTGCAAAAAGTCCCCTTAGAATATTTGCTTCACCCGCAGGTCGGAAACTGAGCCAGCCCTATTAAGATTGAAATGATCAAACTTAAAATAAATATACAAATAAATTCAAATAAATATATGAAATGAAATAAAATAAATAACAGTAATAACAGTCATAAAAAGAAAAAAAAAAATCAAATAAACTCCAAGAAATGATTTGATTAAATATTATTTTTCGTTAATTTGATTTTAGCAGTAAGTTCGACGCGTAAGACATAAAAAAAATATGCTAACAAAACAAATACTAAACAGATATATACAAGTGAATAATAATTTTGTATTGTGTCCAATATACACTGGTACTTTAACTAAATCAAATTACTTGAATTAATGCATGACTGTTATTACTTTGAGAAGCAAGCAACAACAATGCATAAAAAATACATGATCTCTTCAATATTATATTTTTACTCTCACAAAATAAAATTTCAATTTCTATGATTCAAAGCCAATTCTTCGCTCTCTCTCTCTTTCTTAACCTTTTGGATCCGGGCTGTTTTTTAGAAATTTTTCTTTCGACCCAGGTAGTAACGACAGTTGAACCACAGATTTCCTTTCCTTTGAAAAGAGAAGGTATAAACTGTCGTGCCAGACGTATGAAACCTTGAAAAAATCCACGGCTCCAAAGGGTTCGAGTGAAAATTTCAACCCCGTCTTTTAAAGAAAAAAGACTTATGGTACAGCATGTGTACCGCCCGGTTCCTAAAGGTTAAGCTTTACCTCTAGTATTGGCTCCCAGTGCAGACCAGAAGAGCTCATATACACCATTCCATTCCTCGATACTGTAGCAGGGGATGCATTATCGATGTTGTGAGGTTCAAATACAATTTTGCATGTCGGGGACATAGGAATCCTATCTCCATTTGCCAAAGTCAGTGTTTTATTGTCGTCAAGTACAGAATTGAGATTTTCAATCCAAATGGCGTCAACTGGGCCATCCAGAACAAGCCATACATGTTCACCTAAAATATATATTAACAGCCATGTTATGATTTTCATAAAAAAGAAAACTAACTTCAATGAAGCGTGAAAGAAAAGCAATATAGTATTACAAGGGAAAACAAACATAAAATTTCTAGAAGTTTTTAATGTACCCATAGACCGGGATCTGAAGGGGGTTGAGCATACATGGAGAGGGTAACGCAATATTATTTCTGATTATTGTTACAGGCGCTATAGTGATAACGAAAACGCATGTCGTCGCCCCCCTGAGTGGTCGACACCCCCGGGGGAGGGGGGGAAGCAGTGGGGGGCGCCGTTTACAAAAACACTCATAACTCGCGAACCGTTTAAGATAAAACACTGAAAAAAGTGGCAATCGACGCAAAAAAAGAAGGGCTTTAGAAATGCTAAATATATTTATAGTCGTATCTTTGCTGGTTTATGAGTAAAATAACCTTTTTCACAAACGAATAAATATTTTGAATCAAAAATGTATTCTTACTTTTTATTTTATTTTTTAAATATTTGACGAATAAATAATATGCTAAAAATCATTATTTAGTTCGTTTTTAACAGCATGAAGATCATAAAGCAGCAAGTAGCAGCCCCTAAGCCAGAGCAAAGGCAGACCATGCAATACACCACCAACTCGTTTATTCCATCCATGTACTGCAGTTTCGTTCTTTTAGGCTTAGGGACTGTTTCACATTAGCTACTAGTTTTTACTTTCTTCTATATCTAATATATAGAAGAAAGTATTGGTTTCGTGAAAATTTTCGAATGTCGAATTTTGACGGATTTGCACGTTTTGAGGTGCGCTGAGTCCATTTCGACCATTTTTAGAAAATGTCTGTCTGTCTGTCTGTCTGTGTGTGTGTGAGTCTGTATGTGTGTGACCAGTTTTTGTGGCCGCGCTAGAGCAAAAACTACTGAATGAAATCGAACAAAAATTTTTGCACATATGTACCACCATGTGAACTGGTGCACCTGACTTTTTTTAGCGAATTCCTCCAAGGGGGGTGGAGCAATCGCACGTGTTCTGCGCGGGGGTGATTGCTATATCTCAGGAAGTAACTGGCGGAATCAAACGAAAATTGGTCCATAGATAGACCCTACTGAGTACAGGTGCTGATTCAATTTGTTTGTCAATATCTCCAAGGGGGGTGGAGCAATCGCACGTGTTCTGCGCAGGGGTGATTGCTATATCTCAGGAAGTAACCGGCGGAATCAAACGAAAATTGGTCCATAGGTAGACCCTACTGAGTACAGGTGCTGATTCAATTTGTTTGTCAATATCTTGAAGGGGGGTGGAGCAATCGCACGTGTTCTGCGCGGGGGTGACTGCTATATCTCAGGAAGTAACCGGCGGAATCAAACGAAAATTAGTCCATAGGTAGACCCTATTGAGTACAGGTGCTGATTCAATTTGTGTGTCAATATCTCAAAGGGGGGTGGAGCAATCAAAAGTGCTTATTTTGTCACTGCACCTACTGTATCTCGGGAAATATTGCTGCGATTTGAATGAAATTTGGAATAACACTAACCCAATATGGAAGCAAGCATCGATTAAATTTTGGCGCCAATCGCCCCAGGGGGAGGGTGGGGTGATTTTTGCGCTTAGTCAACAATGCGAAAAATTACTTCATTAAAAAATCGCTTTCACGCTATTTAATTATCAAAACAGCTGAAAACTTTCAATGATTTGAAATTTTTAACTGTTGCCAATTTCTTTTTACTAACAAACAAAATGTTTGCAATTTATCTAAACAAGGCTTTTGCAATGATTTCCAATTTCGCTCATTGATTCTGCATTTGCAGGGTTATTACGATAATTGGGAAATTGGCGCTGTCTCCAACTACTCGGGCGAGTACGTATTTTATTTTGTAACCGGAATTCATAAGATAGATATAGAAGAAAGTTTCGTGACGGCCACGACAGCTAGTTGTTAACTCTATTTGCGCTATAAGAGGATTTCTGCCTCCACCTTTTTTAATTACTTTTCCATGCCAGAACGGGTGCAGAAAAGTACGAAACTGCAGTCCATGGATGGAAGAAACGTGTTGGTGGTTTATCGCAACTTAAAGAGTGTTGAGTAGGCATTTAGAACTTTTGTGTAGTATTAGTGCTAATTATTTCCATTTTGAAAGTAGCAGTATGGTTCGTATATTTTTATTGAATAATAATTGATTTACTTAATATAAATGGCTATTTCTGTGAAAGAACTATAATGGCTTACCCTATAAGTAGTGGAAAAAATGTAAAGGTTTTTGACCAGAACTTTTGTTTATTCTGTCAAGATAAAAGAGACTTAGTATTTGTTAACAAACCAAAACAAACTACTTTGAGCAAAATTCGAGAGACCAGTATTTTAAGAAATGATAATATAGGCAGTTTAGTTGATAATAGTCAAGACGTCATTATAAAATGGCATCGTAATTGTTATAAATCATACACCAGTGCCAAAAACATAGCTCGAAAAGTAGAACAGAAAACTGCTGCAGAAGTAGATAATGCTCATGAATCAGAACACAATGATCTTATTCGTTCCTCTTCTTCGACATCGCTATTTACCCGAAGAACTATCCCAAAATCAGATTATAAGAAATGCTTGTTCTGCCAAAAAGAAACAAAGAATAAAGTTTAAAAGAACCTACCGAGTTTGCGAGGTAGATTTGCGCTACTAAACTCCTTAACACTTGTCGTGATAGGCAAGATGAAGTATCTATTAGGCTAAGTAATTGCACAGATGTAAAAGTTATTTTTGCAGCCGATATACTATGCCATAGGACTTGTTTACTATCCTATTTTAGGCAAGATAAGAAAAGCCCAAGCAGAGAACAAAATGTTGCCGCAGAGTATCAAAACAAGAACGTTTCAAATATTACATTCTGCAATTCAGATCTCGATATTGCATTTTCTACACTTATAAACTAAATAGACGAAGACTTAAATATAAAGTGTTTTGAGTTGAGCACCATCACAGGGAGACTAAAGCAACTATGTGAAACTGAAAATATTTTCATAGACAACAGAGTGGTAAAAAAACTACTTACTCAATATTATGGAGAAAAGTTGTGTTTTTCTCAACCCTTCAATCAAGCAAGATCGTCTATTGTCTACAAAGCTTCAATTAAAGCTAATGATCTTGTAGAAAGCATTAGAAATATTTCAGAAAAGTCACTCGATGTCGAAAATATGATAGAAGAAGTGAAAGATAATACTTTTAATATGAAGGGATATGTAAATGACGATGCCCTTATTACGGAAGAATTTAAAAACTTTAAATTACCAACACTGTGGGAGTCCTTTTTCAAACAATTGATTGGTAAGGATCGTATAGTTAATGAAGACGTAAAAAGGAAATGTTCCTCAATATACATGGACTTATACTATCTTATTCTATCTTTGCGATGGTGATTTAACTCCAAAGCATGTATCTTTAGCACAATATGTTCACCATTTCAGCAGATCAAAGTTGCTCATTACTATGCTTAATAAGCTCGGACATTGTATTAGTTATCCAAGTCTCAAGAGACTCGATAGTCAAGCCACCAGTGCTATTATGATAAAAAGTAAATCTGAAAATGTACCTACACCAACAAATATACTTTGTGATCCTCATCTTTTTCTCCACGGAGCTGTAGATAATGACGATTTCAAAGAAGAAACATTAGATGGGAAAAAAACAACACATGTTACTGCAATGGTATTATACCAAATATTAGTACACCGAGCCCAGAATTTAAATAACATTGAAAGAACACCCGTACCTCAGACCATAGCTGACTCTAATGACATTTTACCTTGTCAAATAATCAGAAAATGTGTCGGAATCGAAAAGAAGCCCCTATTCCACCCAGAAAATTTCGATGCAACAAATGAAATATACAACAACAATGATGATAATGTAAAGGATTTAGTTTGGGTCCTTTGCAGAATGAAACATGAATTTCTAGATACTGATAGTTCACTATCAGCAACTGCAGTGTGGGCAGATCATTGTGTTCAGATTCATGAAAATTATCTACTTCTGCAGCAGTTTGCTGCTCGACTTTCCAAGTGATGTTGTTTGCACTCAGGGGTCTGTCCAGGATTTTTCACAGGGTCCGTTTTTTGTGAAAAACTAAATAATTTTGTGAAAAATCAAATAATTTTGTGAAAATCAAACAATTTTGGAAAAAAAAAAAAAAATGCAAAAAAAAAAAAAAAAAATTGCATTTTTTTTTTTTATTAAAAAAATATAAATGAATTTTATTAATTTTCCTCTAAAAATAGCGTATTAAACATCAAACATGCGAAAAGTCCGATTCCTGTAGCGGATGCAAAGAGATTGCAGTTTTCAAAGTGATCATTCAAGTGACATCAAAAGCATAAAAACGGAACATAAAATAATTTTTTTCGGTGAATTTTTTTTACAATTGCATTTAAAGGTCAATGGTAAACATAGTATTGATGTCTGTTAACATAATTAATGCAAAAATAAAATTTAACGATCGTTTAACATTTAAACTCATAAAAGAACAGTTAATTTCACTTTAAAAGTTTTAAAATAATGATCTGAGCAAAAAATAAAGCAAAATTTCAATCCTAATTCATTCCTAATAAAGAGTAATTAGCTTGAAAAGTAAGTAAAATTCGATTTTCATATCGGATGCAGAGATCGCTTTTTTCAAAATGAAAGCATCAGAAATATAAAAACGGTTTTTAATAATTTTTTAAAGTCAAAAATTTTAAGAGCTATATTTCATCAGGTTTATATGATGAATGTCAGTAATAATCACCGACATATTCGCCAAAAATTCGGAGAAAAAATACGGTAGGGAAACATAGCAAAACAAACAATACCAGACTTGCAATATTAACAGACGCCAAAATATATTAATTCCTGAATATAACTAAAACACCACCCTTGTAAGGATTTAAAAAAAATAAATGAAAACGCCAAAATAAGGTCAAAACATCGCACCGACCAAAGACATCAGATGGAAATAATTTTAATTTTAAATAGCTGATCGCTTTACCCAGAAGTAATCCCATTTTTTCTCCAGCCCCAGCTATCTGTTTGCAGTTCTAAGTTCATTCTGCTAATAATTGCTATTATTATTATTTCTTTTATGTTTAAGTCCATAGCAGGGAGAAAAATCCTTACTCTGCACTTCCAGAGAAATCTATAACAACAGCAACATCGCAGCAAGCCACTTTGATTTGCATATGATATAAACAAGCAGAACCATTAAAGCAAAACAACTACCTTTTTTAAGTTGTTATTTTCTTTAAAAGAAGCCAACTAAAAGTGCAACATTTTGCACTAAAGATTTTTGCTTGCCTGAGCATCGCAGGGTAGGCAGGAAGTGCCGACTGTTTTTTTTTTCCCGCAAAGTTAGCGGATAAGCAATTCCCTTCTTAAGCTTCAGAAAAGGCTCAAAAGTTATGGGCTTTTACACAGAAATATGCTATGCATTATTTTGATTTCAGATTTGCTTTTTGAATGAATAATGTGTGAAATGTACGTTTGTTTGATCAGCATTTTGTGAAGGGTCCGTTTTGCTTGATCGCATTTTTGTGAAGGGTCCGTTTTGCTTGATCGTATTTTTGTGAAGGGTCCGTTAACGGACCCGATTTTCCTCTGGCCAGACCCCTGGCACTAGTGTATGATTTATACAAATTACGATGCCATTGTATCTTAATTCGCTCTTCCAAAGTCCAGGGTGGTCTGATTGGAATTACGTCGAATGAAAGTGCAATGCAGAACTGGTGTTTGTTGCATCATTTTAAATCTGGTATATGTCGATCACTACAAGAATTTTGTGATACTTTCCAAGATCCTACTAGTGACATTGAAGAGTTTGTGCATAAAGAATGGAGCAATAAAAGGGTAGAACGAGATGAAAGTGATGTTCAACTTATCATTAAGTTCATAAATGATCATGACAACCCTTTTGAAAACTTAACACCTGAACATAACGAGTGGGGTTATTGCCACAGAAGCAGCATCAAAATTTCTGTTAAACATTAAGGAAAATGGGAATAGTCTCTTCGAAAAGTTTAAGAATCAACGAATTGTTGAAAAAATAAAAGGCTTGTATGAGTCAATCGAGAGGAGACCTATGACAAGTCTTCATAGCATCACAAACGCAAAGGAACCAAGAAACATCTTCACTGAAGCCCACACAGGAACAGAAAATCTCACTGAACGAGCTCAAAAGTGATGCTAGCAAATCAAAGAAACATTTCAATTCAAACTTTGTTGAATCATGAGCTATTGGACTACCCACCCAGTTTGGCTCATCCGAATGGTTTACTAAAGAAAAGCGTCAAGTCCGATTTGCTGAACGTAATTGAAAAAGAGACTTCTTGCAGCAAAACTCTGGAAGAAGTATATTATTTGAAGAACAAAGTTCAAATTATTGATGGTATGGCTCTGATTCATAGTGTCCCCAACACTGTGCTTTCAAATATGAATACATTCAAAGATTTTGCTGATCTCCAATTAAAAAAAATAGAACCTTTTCTACACGATAGTCAAACAACACGAGTTGATCTTGTATATGACCGATACAGCAATATCACTTTATCACTAAAAAATGTAGAAAACGATTCTCGAAGTCTAGGAAAGTTTCCGTTGCTCATAAAAATTCACAATGATTTGACTAAGATACCAAAGCAGTGGTCTCGTTACATTGCCATTCCTGAAAACAAAAGAATCCTTTTGAAGTACATTTCGGAGTATATAATAAATAACATATCCGTTCCTACCGGCAAGCAATTTTTGGTGTCTGGTAGTTTTGAAAATGAAGATGAATGTTATCTAAAATCTGAGAGACAAGAAATAACCCTCTTTGAAATGCTGAAGTCCAACCAGAACGAAGCAGATACCAGAATCTTTTTTCATGCATATGATTCAATTGGAAATAGGGAAAATAAAACAATTATAATTCATAGCCCAGACACTGATGTGTTTGTATTGGCAATATCATACTGGCATTTGTTTAAAGACACAGGTTGCCAATCTATGTGGTTAGTTGCTGGTATCGGAGAAAGGAAAAGAGCTTTAGGGTGCCATCTAGCTTCAGAAGCAATTACACAAAAAATGTCCAAAATTTTACCAGCTCTTCATGTATTTACCGGCTGCGACTCAACAAGCAAAATAGGAACAAAAACATATGCTTTTAATTTAGTAAAAAAGTCTGAAATAGCTTTAGATGCACTAGGGCTATTATTTAAACAAGACTTAAGTGATGCAGAATTTCAACTATTAGAAACGCTATATTTAAAGATTGTCAAGAAACAGGGAATTTCTTGTAATGACAGCCGTTATATTCACTTTTCGCTATCCCCATCAGCAATAAATAATATCGGCTCTCTACCATGCACCTCCAATTCTTTCCGTCAACATGTACTAAGATGTCTTGCTCAATTATACTATTGGACTAATTCTACAGTTCCGTTTGTGGAGCCATTAGACATAACAAAGTTTGGATTTTATTTGGATGAAAATAAAACAATAAAGCCCCTCCTAATGACGCAATCAGCTGTACCAGAAACTTTAATTCCACCATGCACATGCAAAAACTGTAAAAAATCATCTTGTAAATGTTTTACTAATAACTCATCTTGCTGTAAATATTGTGCTTGTAAGGACATTTGCAAAAACCCAATAACTAAAAAAGAGCCGGAAGACGAAGAATTAAAGGAATAATTACTAGTCAGCTATTTCAAGGGATGTGATTCACCTTCCAGAATTTTCTATGTCTCAATACTAAAAATATTAATCGCTTAATGTGTATTATGTGTAAAAATATTTATTTTTAAAAATATACTTTTTCATAAATTTGTTTCGCGCTCAAAATGTTTTCTCGTTTGTGAAAAAAGTTATTTTACTCATAAACCAGCAAAGATACGACTATAAATATATTTAGCATTTCTAAAGCCCTTGTTTTTTTGCGTCGATTGCCACTTTTTTAAGTGTTTTATCTCAAACGGTTCGCGAGTTATGAGTGTTTCTGTAAACGGCGCCCCCCACTGCTTCCCCCCCTCTCCCGGGGGTGTCGACCACTCAGGGGGGCGACGACATGCGTTTTCGTTATCACTATAGCGCCTGTAACAATAATCAGAAATAATATTGCGTTACCCTCTCCATGTATGCTCAACCCCCTTCAGATCCTGGACTACCACTATATAAGTACAATTTTATTTTGCTTAATTTCGCCATAAGGATAAAAAATTGGATGAAATCCGTGAGGTTTTAAATATGTTAAGAATGGCTACGTTGATTAAATATAGCCATAAAGCTCAAATATGAATTATTGGTTCGCTTTGGAAATATGCAAGAATTGTCTAAACTCTTAAGTGACCAGTTATTAACCAATTAATGCTGGTTGGTACAAAAATATACCAACACGGAACAGAAATATAACTTGTCCTTACATGGCTCTATCAGACTAACAGTTGTGCATTTCACATGGTAAATACTCACAGAAAGGAAACTGTATATAAGTTTCGCACCCTTGTTGAAAACGTGTGAGATAATAAGCTTAAAACTTGATTGAATGTCTTATTGATGTTTTCGAAGTCGGCATTAATATGTTAACGACAATCCCATTTTTATATTTACACATATCTACCTATCTATCAATTGATTTATCTATCTACAGAAAAACGCACATATACATATACAGATGGGTGACAAAATAATACGAACACCTGTGAAAAAGTGTGACTTTTTTCACACCTGCAGCACAGCTGTGCCACCTACAACAGAAGTCTGCCCCCTAGTGAGCGTGAAGAGGAATCTATTAGTTTCTCAACATTAGTCCCCTGTGTTGCATGAGTTCATCTAACTAGCTTTTATAAGGCAAAATGTCTGACCTGTCAGAATTCTAAAGAGAGATGATTGTTGGGGCGCATTTAAGTAGAGCATCGGTGGCAGAAACAGCAAACCTTTTGGGGTTTGCAAGAAGTACTACATCAGCCGTTATGACAGAATACATGAAAGAAGGTAAGACGAAGTCTTCAAAGCAAAACAGTGGCTGAAAGTCAAAGCTTGATGATAGGGATAAACGCGTCTTGAAGCGCGTAGTAGCTCGAAACCACAAGCAATCGTTATCCGAAATAGCATCAGCCATGAACACACGAACAGGACCTTCAGGACCTCGTTTCAACAAGAACTGTTCAAACAGAACTTCATGCAGCAAACATTTACGGGAGAGTGGCAATTCGTAAACCCTTGGTGACAGCAACCAATGCTTTCAAGTGCCTTCCGTGGTGCAGAGGTCACAAAAGCTTGTCCCCATAGTAGTGGCACCAGGTAATATGGTCCGATGAGTCATCCTTCACCTTATTGAAGACCACTGGTCGCGTTTATGTCTGGTGATCACCCAAAGAAGCGTTTGATCCTGAATGCCTGTTACCAATTGCGAAACATGGAGGTGGCTCCATCATTGTTTGGGGTGTGATTTCTTGGCGTGATCTTGGGCCACTAGTACGTCTGCATGGGAGAATCAAATCTAATGATGATCTAAGCGTTCTAGCGGATCATGTTCATCCTTTTGTACAGACTGTATTCCCTGGAGAGTGATCGAATTTTCAAGACAACAACGTCCCTATCCACACCGCTAAGTGCGTCCAAACATGGCAACAGTTTGGACGTCGTCATGGCGAAGAGCATGACAATGAAGCTGATCATCTCGCCTGGCCCCCTCAGTTTCCGGGCTGAAATATTATTGAACATTTGTGGCAACATTTGGAGTCTAAACTTCGTTCTCGATTCCCACCTCCATCAAATCTTTCAGAGTTAGAGGCCGCTTTGCAAAAGGAATGGCTTAATATTCCTTTAAACATTGTCAATGACCTTTATGCATCGATCCCACGTCGTATTAAATCTGTAATTCAGTCAAAGGGTGGTCCAACTCCCTAATAATGAAGAATTTTTTAAATTTCACAGGTGTTCGTATTATTTTGTCACCCATCTGTATATGCACAATATAAACTAATACACACCACTTGACTGTAGACTGCGTCAAGTTCTATCGGTCTCATAACAAAATTAATTAAAGACAATTTACTTCAAGTGGGGGTTAGCAGATAAATTTGTATAATACTACAGTCAACGTTTTCGAGTGACAGTTTCAAGACGTCTGGCTCTCTAATATATCTTTCTCTATGCTCTTCTGAGCAGCATGCGGGGTGTCTGGCGACGGAGAGTGGTTGCGGTTTTTACTGCGCATCACATTTTTGCTGGTGATTTTTTAACCATTTTGGGGCAGTTAGAAATTTAAACATGCCATAAGAATGCCAGGTAATATATCAACAGAAAGCTCTCTTTCTTGCCTTCACAATGGTTTTTGAATTTTTATTCTACTATAATTAGAAAAGAAGTAGCATGTAAAAACTTTTTTTTTTTTTTTCGTTTTTTAAAAGCTCTGTATTTTGTACAATTTTTGAAGTAGAAATCTAAAACTTGGCAGGACTACTTATCTTATGACCTTCACACCAATTTTTGTCAGAATCGGAAATGGCGAGGTTAAAAACTGTTTTTCATGATGAATTTGACGAGGAATTGCCCAAAAATGACTTCAAAAGCATTTTTTTTCCAGTGCAATAAAATTGTCTTTTGGACGTTGCTAGCTCTTGGACCATTAATAACTCTGATACTATCCATTAAGCAAGGAATTGTCCAAATACTTAAAATTGAGAGAAAACTAACCTTTTTTAGTTTTCAAGGTTCTTCTCCACAATGTGGAAAAGATGCCATCCGTCCAATCATTCGTGGCGACATCCAGTCGACCAAACATCTGAGACGCAGTTATAGCTTTAGGATTCATTCGCATTTCTTTATGGGGTGCACCACAGTCTGTCATGGCTCTCATGAGGACTCTTATACAGCAGGTTTTTCCAGCTCCACTAGGTCCGAGCGCCATCATTCCATGCCTCACCATTTGAGTTTCATATAGCTGTAAAATATATATTTATATGATTTTTAAGTAAATAAATGTTATGTTTTTCTAAGAATCTTGCATGAATGAGAAAAAGCAAAGTTAGAGATATTTAGGGGATCGAATTTTTGCTTAATAGCACGAGCAAGTTCTTTAGGTGAGAAAGTTACAGAACAATTTTTCAACTTCTTTCTCAAAAACAGAAAAAATGATTGTGTCCAGCGACATTTGGCTATATTTATACTGTTACTTTAAAATAGGCATGTCAGGTTTATAAATTTTGCGTCATCTCCATGGAAACTGCACAAAAGAAAACAGCTCCACTCCCTTTTTTATGCACTGTTGTTGAGACATTTCATTTATTTTATGTTTATCGAATTAGGTTTACCGTTTTTATTATATCCTCATATCACTTATTTCTCAATGTTTTCTAACAAATCTAGGCATACATAAATAAAGCACACACTTCTAAGAAAAAGTTGTGCTTTTTTATATTTTCCGATTGAATAATATTTTACGCACAACGCAATTTTCATCGTTAGCATTTAACCATGGTTGCAAAAGCTAAATGGGAAAAAGTCCATAGCGCCGTATATATGACAGCCATAAGGGGAAAAGTGCGGAGAGTAGGATATTAATTCTGCTTTCACAGGCCAGCTCCCCCATTACACTAAGTATAGTGTGTGAATATACACTGGCGGAAAAAAAAATCCCAACAACAAGAAAAAATTGCCGTAGAGTAATGAAATTTGGGTAATGCAATTGTCTAGTTAACATGATTAATTGATTAAATGTACAAGATCACTGGATAATTTAAGCTCAAGAAAATGCTGTGCAAATGTGAAATTATGTTAATTTAATAGAGGGTGTAATCTCCAGAATTTTGAAGGCAAGCCTGCAAGCGTGCATGCATTATGTCATACAGGTGCCGAATGTCACTTTGTGGTATGGAGTTCCATGCTTGTTGCATTTGCTGTGTCAATACTAGGACCGTCATTGCTGACTGTGGATGATGCTCGAGGTGCCATCCCATGATATCCCATACGTTATCAATTGGAGACAGACCTGGTGATTTTGCAGGTCATGGTAACATGTCAGCACTCTGTAGAGCACATTGCGTTACAGCAGCAATGTGAGGGCGAGCGTTATCCGGTTGGAAAACGTCCCCTTGAGTGCTACTCATGAAGGGCTGTACTACTGGTTAAATTAACAGACTGACGACAAATTTTCAGTCAGTGAGTTTGGAATAACCACAAGAATGCCCCTGCTGTCGTAGGAAATTGCTCCAGAGACCATAACTCCAGGTGTGAGTCCCGTGTGTCTAGGCTGTAGACCGCTTGGATGCAGGCGGTCCCCTGGCCTCCTTCTGACCAATATACAGCCACCACTGGCACTAATTCAGAATCTGTTTTCATCAAAAATTACAACAGATCTCCACTCCGACCTCCAGTGAGCTCTGTCGTGGCACCACTGCCGTCGGAAAAGGTAATGGTTTGCAGTCAATGGAATACCGGCTACAGGCTGCCTGGCTCGGAGCTGCCCTTGAAGTAAACAGTTTCTTACCGTTCCTTGGGTCACGACGGTACCAACTGCAGCTCGAATGTCAGCCGCAGATGCAGTACGATGCGCCACAGCCGTACGCAAGATTCGGCGATCTTCCTTCTCAGTCGTGCCACGTAGCAGCTCGGAACTCGATCTTCTTGAGGTAGTAACATCCCTTGCCCATAGCTTCCCATAATCATGCATGGTGGATACATTCTCACCCAAGTCTTTCTGCAATATCGCAGAATTAAAATCCACCTTCTCGTAGCCAAATTGTACGACCTCATTTAAACTCGGTGAGCTGTTGATAATGGCTTCTTCGTCTTCTTAAAGGCATTCCTGGCTAACATTAACGCAATTCGTCCAATTTCACGGAAAAATAATACTCACGAGCTTCACAACACGCTTTTAAAACAAGCCTTATTTGCATGTTCTGAGTGACGCCAGCTGCGCCACACTTATGCGCGGAACACGAAATTTCAATCGATGTCATCTTTCAGTTGTATAAACAGGCCTACCAAATTTCGTTTATCTAGCACAAGTCTTTCTTGGTGTTGGGATTTTTTTTTCCGCCAGTGTATATAAATGTGGTGGCTGCAACTATGCCAGGATAACTAATTACTATGTATAAACTGAACATTTAACAGGTGGCTATTTACAAGCTGGCTGCTATCATGGCCCAAAACACATAATAATAACTGCCTTAATCATTGAAAGGTGGCTTCACCAGTTATCTCCACCTTCAAAGTTTAGACATGAGGATAAAGGATTTTTTTTTAATTTTCTAAAAAAGTAAGCATCTTTAGCAAACTACATAGCAATAGAGCTACTGGACTGTTGGTCGTTAACAAGCATATAGCAAGCATCTACTTGGTGAGTATGTACGACATTGTGCATCCAACTTTAATGCCCTAACTACTAGGCTGGCTGCCCATATCCAAATTTTTATTTTAAAGACCTAAACAACAAAAGTATAAAACGTAATGGGACATATTAATTCTATATTTTTCAACTATATAATAACCAACATCGCTTTTTCCCTGTATCTTTACCTAAGCCTCGCCATCACATAACATCACGTGTATTAAAACAAACTCACTTAAAGTACTTAAATATATAATAGTCTTCTAAGTTAAGATTTGTAAATACTTTTATCAAGAAAAAATATATATTTAAAAACTGAAATGCACAAAGAACTAGTAAAAAAAAGACTATACACAAAAGCAGGATCCTACTTGTATGACTTTCAGATTCCACGGTGGATGATTTATCAAATTTGCAGCTTTGACTTGTCTTGCAATGGCAACTTGCAAATCATCATACTCCACTGACTCTTTAGTGATTCCAGGGAAAAGATCATTGATAAGACTTACAAACAATGGTTCATCTTCGTCAACCTGGAGATGTAACAAAGATTTAATTAATAAAAAATATATATACACCGTAAAAAATGAATGTTTTTACAGTATAATACAGCTAATTTTATAGTAATAAACTGTAAACATTGCTAATTTTACAACACTAAACTGTAAAATTGATAATTTTACATTAATAAACTGTAAAATTGCTAATTTTACAGTTTATAGCTGTTTATTTTATAGTTTTAAATTGGAGCCTCTGCTGTCAGTATTATACTGTAAAAACAACAGTATAATACTCATGTGTATATTACAAAATGTACATATTACAAAAATTCAAGAAAATTAATAATATACTAATCAAAGTAATACTTTTCCCCAAATGAACGAACTAAATAAATAGTTCCTAATAATTATGAGAAATTTATGAGAATTAGTAAGATAATTAATTACCAGCTTTGAAACATTCATGGAACTAAGAACACTCATGACAATGGAAGATTCGCTTTCTTCAGGTCTAGATCTTTTTTGCGCACCCAAGGTTCGTAAGACCGATAAAATATTACGCAAACCAAAATCGTAGTGCACCTAAACAGAAAAATATGATTTAATGTCAAACTTCTAAAAACGTAGATTATAATAAAATGGTAGAATGAAGCAGTTTAGTGGCATTTATAAAGAAAAGACAAGTCCAAAAGTTAACACATAATACTTTTGGTTTAGTTTAGACATAATTTAATAAGAATGTCTCTCCAAGAGGAAAAACAAAGAGCTGCTAATAACATAACAAACAACCATTATAAAAAAGGACATTTTGAAAGAATTATCATAAATAAAAATTACATTTAAAGTATTCATCTATAAATATTTAAATTATTTTATTTTAGAAAGTATCATTAGCCATTTATCAAAACGTTTAGTAAAATCTGAACTTAATTATTGACAAAAATCACGTTTTTGCTAAAGCACATAGCAAGATATTTTGTAAAAAGTAAAATGACTATCTTGAAACAAAAATCAAATAAATAGAAACCTGTTTTGTCAACTGTTCTTCACAGAGTTTATAGAGGACAAAAAACTTCCTAGCAAGAATACTGTTCTCTTGAAAACCACAACTGGCAAGCTTGACACGCATGATAATCTGAAAAGAAAAAAAAAAGGAATTGATTATAACACAGGCCAACAAAAAAAACCTTTTTGAAAACTTTTTTAATTTTAATAGCTGATCTTGATAGATTTTTATGTGCTGAATCCAAATCTGCTTGTAGTTTTTATGTATCACCCTTAGTTTCCAAGCAAAATGTATTTTATTATATAGTCTAATACCCATTTACAGTATATAGGGAAATCAATGAAACGCTGTAGAATCGTAAAAATGGTTTGTATTTACAGTAAAATACTTGGAATAGTAATTTTATGTGATGATACAAGGTTCACTTGTCAACTGGAATTGCTTTATATTTTCTTTCCCTTTTTTCCTTGAAGCTTCTTGTGTAGCTTTTCCTGCGATGAATAGCTTGCTGAACTTCCCGGTGAAGTGACCAACAGTAATCCCCCATCATGTTGTAGCATGTGTTTCAGCAGTGCTGCCAACATCATCTTTGTTCATTAGACCTATTTTTTCATGTTATCTTAACTATGAAAAAGCTGTTAAATTCTAAAAATGTTTCTTTATTTCATGAATGTAACTATAAAATGTGAATAAATGGTGGGTGATACAACTTTTTAAGCATCATATTTGGATTCAGCAACCTAAACAACATAAGAATAAGGTATTTTCATTAAAAAAGTTTTTTCATCGTTGGCCTGTGTAATCAATATAAACAAGAAACTTTGATGATTTTAATAACATAAGCAGAAAAATATAATAAGTAAAAATAGTAATGAATGGTTATTTTGCAGTACTAATAAATGTGGAATTTGTGGTGATGTCTAAGGGTATTTCTGTTGCTATCTTTTTCATTGCAGGGCAGTTGTTCAAATCAAGCATGAGTAGATTGCAAATAAATAACATTTATTCACAACAGCACAAAACTCATTCGACTCATGTAGACACGAGTGTTCGACATCGTCCCTCACCTGCTGCAGCTGCTGAGCGAGACACAACTCTCGCTATCAGATCTCCCACTAGAGGGCAGGGTTGCACGAAAAAGTGACCAACTCTTGCCAACTATTTCCCACATAAATGCATAAAAAATTCTTGCACATGTTTTTGAAATTATGATGTAAGAATATATAATTTCTTACATAGTAATTGAAAGTATAAATACAACATTAAAAAAATATTTCATAGTAATTGAAAGTTAGTTTTAACACCTTTCAATCAGAGAATCAGAGAAAAATATGTTGACATGCCTGATATTATTGTTAGACAAAATAACTACACAATGAGAGATTCATACAAATGCCTCAGTTTGGATTTTGGGACTACTCGCTTTTAAATATAATTTTTCCATGAAATGATGGTGCATCATTTTATTTTAGATAGAACTACCGTCCAATAAATATCAGCCAAAGCAAAGACTATGAAATGAAGAACATTCTAAAATGCTGCATTCAGTTTGTAAATTAAGTATAAAAATTTAATAAAGAAATAAAGGAAAAGAAGAGAAGTGAACAAAATAGTTTTAAAATGCTAATTAAATACTTTGCACACATTAAAATTTTAGAAGCAAAAACCAAAGTAACTAAAAATAACTTTTGCATTGAAACTAAAAATAATATTTGATAATAATAGAATCAGGAAAAGTCTAATAAGGAGTTCAAAGTAATTTTTTTTAATCTTTTCCACAGAAATTTCTTTATCAATTAGAAACTAAACAGTCAAGAAGTTGATTATCAAAAGAATAAAACATTTCTTCCTACAAATTTAATATAACTCACTACATTTAAATAGCAAGATGACAACAAGAATATGTGTTAGCAAAGTATTTGAGGACCCGTTAAAATACATATTTTTGGGGGAAAAAAGGTTAAAATATTTACATGTTATCCAATTTATAAAGTAAATGAATATATATTTTAAGATGCATAATTACAATCATCTATGAAAAATAATCATGATATGTCCTATTGTATTTAATTCACAAATATAATTCAATGCAATGTACAAATAACTATTTGCAGAACTTCTAGTTAGAGCCTTGATACAATGAAAGCAGTCTAAGAAGTAATAAGACAATGATACAATTAAAAACATTTCGCTACAGCTATAGAAAACATTCTGTTTTATAACCTGTCTATCTGGAACCATCATGGCAACACTTCTGAACATGACTTTCAGATTTTCAGGCAATTCTTGTCTGCCAGCATAGCCGGGATTCTGAAAAAAGGTGCACACATTACTTCAACATTCAATTGGCAGATAACAACAACACAACTTTGGATAAAAAAGCTAGTGCATGTCGAACAATTAAGAGCTTTCAGTGGAAACTGAAAATTGGGTAACATATCCCTGAATAAAAAAAATTAACAGGTGAATTCGGTTGTTTTCAGTCTCAATTGAAGAAAGCAAAAAAAAAAAAACTAGGTCTCGGAGCCTATCAGGGTGGACCTCCTTTTTTGAACAGTTCGTTTTTGAAGCCTAATACAAAAGTTTTGAAACAAAAAAAAAAATAACATTTATTGACTTATTTTAATATGATGAAGAAGGGTTAATACACGGACTAAGAAAAATTCAGAACGAATGAAATTAAAAGTTTTAAAGGAGCTTTCTGGTGTTTAAGTTAAAATGATTTAAATCAATGTTGTTTTTTTTTGGTAAATTATTTGATTTAAATCAGTTGAATTAGATCGTTGACACCCTGACTCTTACTGAAAATTTTTCTTTATTAACATAAAGTAAACCATCTTTATGGACTTGTTTAACCAAATATTACAATAAGCATTTGGTTATGAAATCTCTAGAGGCAAGCAAAATCATTGCTAAAGTATACCAACTTTTACTTCTCCCAAAATAAAGAGCCAGTGGAATGTGATACCTAACATCAGAAAAAAGGTTAAAAAAGATTTAGGCAGTAAAAATGTTTAAAAATTACGACATTTTGGGATGATTTTTCTGAGTGATCAAGATTTACGAAAGTCACTTTTGGTGACCCATTCCCAATATGGCTATTTAAAAAAAAAATCTCATACCATTGTAATAAAAAGTCCAAATTCAGGATTCAATCCAAGAGTATCACCATCCGAGAAAAGGAATTCTTCTTTTTTCTCCTTTCTCGCAGATAACACAATGTGTATCTGTTGAGCAGCAACAGAAAGCACCGGCAGTTCAATTCTGTTGAATTCATCAAAGCACCCCCATGAGCCAGACTGAGCAAGTCCTGTAAAATATCATGCATAAGATGTTGTGCCTTATGCACACAAAATTTGACACCAACAGTTTGCAATTTATTTGGGGGAAAGCATTCAATTTGGCATAAGTTTGTAGTGAAAATTCCACACACTTGTGCAGAGCTCAAAGAAATTCTTTTCCCAGGATAGAAAAAACGAGGGTTATAGCCAAAATAAAAAGAATAAAGCTCATTATAAATATTGTTCCTAGAAATTCTTTTTTTTTTATGTTAGAGAAGAGTTTTTTTTTATAATTCCAAGAATGAATTTTACTATTAATGTACTTTTTTTAAATGCATGTTTGTGCCATGTAATGCTAGATTTATTAGCAATGCATTAATAAATAACAATTTAAGAAGCTTCTGGAAATAAGTTACAAAGCATTAAAAGATTAAAAAATAGCATTATAAAAACAAATACAAATATATGATGACCAGCATTTCCGGATGCCTCATTACATTGTCCTAAAATGGCATTTTCAAATTTCAACAGGTTTGGTTTCATGAAGTTTCACACCTTTCCGTTTGAAGAACTCGCAGATATTATTCATAGGTGGAAAAATATCAAACTTTACCTTTGTATATGCGACCGAGTCCGCGAAAATCCATCTGATCGGAGCAATTGAAGACAACCACATACTTCCCGAGTGCTTTTCCCATGTCCTTGGTGGTTTCGGTTTTTCCGGTTCCGGCAGGGCCGGCCGGTGCACCCCCCATGCTCATTCCTAAAGCTTGAGCAAGGGTTATGTAACACCTAAAGGAAATATTGCTCAAAGAGTTAAAATATATTAAAAGAATAAAAAGTAATTACAAAACATGTGTGCTTAAAAATAAAATTAATGCAGTGTTAATTTTTTTTAAAAGATAGATTAATAAAATATTTGAAGCTAGTCTATATTGATGCTCTACCACCTTGGCTTCTCAGTGGCTTATTTCGATTGCAGATAAATAATTCCAACAGATAATTTTGAGTTAATGCTAAATGCAAGGCACAAATTACACCTATGTCTGCTTTCACTAAGCAGTTTTCCAGTATTTAACAACCATTCAAAACTAGGTTTGAACCCTACTATCATCCAAATTATGATTGTTTTAGCATGCTGTAGCATTATTTAACAAGTAGAGTCATAGTGCACTAGCACTTTTGAAAAATAAAATTTGTGTGTTTTTCAACTGTATGATATGTATACAGAACTTTCCGCACCTTTTGAGAGGTCCTTAAATGGGGTTCTATCCGTAAATTTCATCAACCGAGTTAGTTCCAGTTAATTGTGTATAGTGTGTTTAAAAATCTTTAATTTTATTTCATTGAAAATTTTTACAATGGACTGATATATCTGTTCAGTACAGACAGACTAAAATATGGAACGAAATACTTAAACATTTCTTTTCACCAATGCTACAAGTTTTGTTCCATTTTTTTGAAAGAACAAGATTGATTTTTTAACTTTTTTTTATCTTGCGTTCAAGCAAACTTTTCATATAAATTTGTTAATTATTGAAGTGGAAAAAAAATATTGCGCACAAAATTTTTAAATTATTGAAAAGCTTGGATTTTTTTGGTATAAAATGAGTTTTATAACTGCCAATAACAAACTCTGTAGTTCCTGTCATTTGGGAAACCTAAAGCTTTAAGCTAAAAATTAGGAGACGGTGAAGAAATAGCATATGAACAGACTCAAGTCCAAAAAAAAGAAAGACCACATTATAGATAACAGACATGTAATAGATATTTACCTATCAGTTAGAGGAGTGATCACCAAACGATCAGTACAACCTAAGAACTCATTCTGGTAAATGAAATCAACATCAGTTATTTTAACCATGCATAGGTTTTCGTCCAAGTAATAATAAAATCTTGCTTGCTTCAGCCACTCAAAGTCACTGGGTGTTTTAATTTTCATTCTAACCTAGGGAAAGAAGTTAAGTTAAGCAGAGGCAAAAAATTGCAGAATTTAAATGAATCTAAAAATTTAAACAAAATTATACTATATTTCTTAAGAATAAAATTTCAAATGAATTTCATCTATACGATTTGAAATGTTTCTTATGATTACACTTGTATTTGTACAAAACAGCTGGGTTTCAAACCAAAAGTAAAATATGGAGAAAAATAACAATAGTTTCAAGAACAAACAAAAGCAAGTATTCATTATCAAACATAAAATAAGCAGGAAAAAAAGCACACAAATAATTTTAAAAAATATTCTGAAAAGCTAAAAGTAAATGTTTTTGTGTAACTGAGATCAGCATTAACTTAAAATTTACTAACTACAGTAAGCTAAATTTATTTTTAACCTAATTGATGATTTAAGACCTATTTTCTCTGAACTCTTCAAATGCATTTCAATATAACATTAGATGATACAAAGTAATTTGATGAGTAGCCAAAAATAAAAATTTAATGAGGTTTTTAACATTGTTAAGGACAATCACTTCTTTGTTTTTCTCTTCAAACAGAAACCACTTCTTTCTCTTTTTTCATGCTCAGATTGGTTCTGTATAGAGTCCAAGAGGTTATACGAGTGCGAACGATTTAAGGATACAAATTTATTTCTCCATGGTGATTGCATTTTAACTGAAACAAAGAAGCAGGGAACTCAGCTAAACATACAAAAAAGGAGCAACTCTATATATCTGGGCACATTTTATAAAAACGAAAAATAGAAAACTAGGTAATTTTTCCTGAGTTGAATGCATCTCAGAGAAGAACAGAGACAAAAAACATGGAACAGAAGCTAAAATCCACAGATATCTGAATTTAGCTTATTATTTAAATGGTATAATATTTCTGTAAAGAATGCCGGAAAATAGTAATATCTGAAATATCCAATAGAAGCAAATAACCATTTCAAAAGATATATATAAGTAATATTGATTACCAGGTCATCAAATATGTCATTTTGATGGACATGAATGGTGATAAGTGTTTCATACTTGACTCTAACAAACTTTGAGAGGTCATGAGTCGTTTGAGCAATGAGCTTCTTCAAAATTTCACCAAATTTTTTATTAGTGAAGCCCATAATCTTTTTACTTATTCTAGCATTTGCAAGAGCTTCTTCTGCATCCCTAGTCCAGAGCATTTGTATTCCAAGAAGAGACACCTGTGCAATAATGATAATACATTAAAAAAACTGCTCAAAAAAATTGTTTTTTGAAACTTTTTATTCTCAAATATGTATTTAAAAATACAGTAGAGTCTCGAAAATCCGAGGTAATCGGGCTCAGGCTAGCTCGGATTACTGAAAATTCAGATTATCCGGAAGATTCTGATTTATGGGAACTTAACATTTTTTAGGCGACATAAGGACGCAAATCAATGTTACTTTCAAGTCCTTTATATCAAGTTATTACTCCCAAAGCATAATATCAAGTTATATCCAAAGCATATTTTAATCCATTTTAAGCATTCAAGAATATTTTCTGACACTCAACAAGTGTTTGTCGATATCAACCTCACAATACATTTTTATTACTTCATTGATGTACCCAAGGAAATTTTACAACAATGAAATATTTTGATTTCCAGATTTTAACGCAAATCGTATTTTATGCAAAAAAATACATTTTTTAAAATTTCAACTAAGCACCCCGAATTTAACGAAACCTCAGACTTTTGAGAATCGGATTTTTGAGAATCTACTGTAATTAATTCTTAATAGTTTTCAGCATAGGTTCTGTACAGAAATTAAGGAGCTATTTTGAATATAGATTATAAATAAACTCATTGTCAAGTTTTTAAAAAGGGTGTTTGGGCACTGTTAAAGGTAACACCTATGTATATTCCCTTTAACACTGAACCAATACATTTTTCTTTTCACTTAAACGAAATTCACACGCATAAAGGTTTTTTTTTTTTTTTTTTTAATTTTTTTAATGCTACAATGAAAGAATTTTTCAAAATATTCTCTGAATTGAAGGGCTTGGAGGATGAAGGGGCTTTGTTACATTTTAAAAAATGAACACTCTGTACAATGGTAAGCAATGGGTACAGGTAAGCAAATAAAACTTGGTACATTAAAAAGTTAGATATCATTAGACCGATTTCATCCGCACACTAATGACAAAACCAGAAAACAAAAAAAGCTGCAACAATAAAACTTTGAACTTTCATTACTCGCAATTTCTGTTTTGTCACTTAACCCCTTCATCTCCCAAACCATTCAATTATGAACTTGCAGGTCAATTTCAGAACAGTTTACAATACATTAAATAAAAATAAGGTAATTGTTGCAGGTGCAATTATAGAAAAATCAGATTTATAAATCACAAACCTTACTTATTATTCATATGATTTTTATGTAACATGAAACTAGATTCATTGCGTATCAAAAAGTAGGTGAAGTACAGAAATTACACCGGCTTTAAATCCAGAAAACAAAAATAATAATAGTTTGAATGTGTTTCGATGCTAAGCATTTTCAAAGCAATGAAAGAAGAATGTCCTCGCTTACCTGTGCAATATATTCATCCACAAATCCTATGAGATCAAATTGCTCAGAGTTCAGGCTGTGAAAACTTTGCTTTATAACTGTATTCAAGGACATTTGCTGAATAACTAGAAGGTCCCCAAGCCAGTTTTCAACATTACCTTCAGCCATCACTGGCCTATCAAGCTAAAAATCAAAGACATTGAAAAATAAATGCTTAAAATGAAATTGTTAACTAACGAGTGCTAAGATTAAATAAAAAATTAAATTGCCAACCTCATATTAACACAAACACTGGTCAGAAAAAGTATTTTAAATTGAAATAGATCTAATTGTTTAAGAGAGGACATGGTAAACACGGAGAAGGAAAGATACTCCTTACTAGTTGCAAAAGCAGAAATAAAGAAGGAAAATTGAAAATCTCTTTAAAATTCTTATACTAAAATCTACTACACGTATTATAATTAATTATCACGTCTTTAACAAAAAGAAACTGGTAACAGGTAAGCATTTAAAATGATTGAGTTTTCTTTCCTCGTCAGCCAATAATGGACATTGGTTGCCAATCATGTAAATAAAGGCTCATTCGCTTTTGCTAAAAACATTATCACTCAAGTTCTACGTAACCAAAGTGGTTCCAAACACATTCTATCGGATGAAATTTTTTTTTGAATTTATTTTAGTACTATTGTTTTAAATTTTCAAGTACGCTTTCCCTTTAAAAATTGTGAAGAACATTTTAACGGGTTTTAATTAATATCTTTGTTAATTAATGTCATTTGAAGACTCGACCTATCTAAGAATACTCTCAAAAAACTCAAAAGCTAAGAACACTCGCTTTCAAACGCTTCTCTTCTTTCAAAAAAAAAAAATAATCAAAATCCGTCCATCGGTTCAGGCACTAGAGTGCCACAGATTGACAGATACATAGACACGTCAAACTTATAAACAGGAATATTAGAGACACTGCATAACACATCTGTAAGCAAGTAGATTTCTTCAGCGTTTTTATTTGACAACTATTCAAACCTTGAGGGAGAAAAAATAACCATTGCACTTTTTTAATGTTTAAGTTCTTTGAAGGATGGATACAAATTTAAATTGCATATTATTTTAATTCTCTTTGTACATTAATAGAAGCGACTTTTATTGCTCATTTAATCTTATCAAATTTGATGATTCATTCTTTTCAAACTTTGTGAAAATAAAAATCAATATAACATCCCAGGCCGGTTAATTTTGATAGTGAGACAAATGAACATGATTTTCACAGGCATATAGAAATAAACATGAATAAATGAATTAAAAGACAAATGCAAATATTTATAATGTGTGGCTAAAATATCCTTACAGGTATTTCATCTCCTTCTTTAGATATGACAGCTGTAATTTTATTATACTCTTCTTCATCAAACTTTACTTCATTCACATTCTCGAAAACTCCCAACAAATGAGCCTACAAAAGAGGGTTAATGAAGAAAAGTAGTTTATATATAATTCTAAACTAAAAGAACACAATGTTTAGTTAGCTAATATGTTGAGCCCTGCGTTGTACAATAGCAAACTATTGACATGTGTCAAAACAAAACGTTAAATAAGATGTTGAACTTGAAAATTGCAAATCTAAGGAGCAATAAAACATCAAAAATTTTGAATGAAAATGAGTAAATTAATCAAACAAGTTTTAAATTGAGTAAAATCAAAACATCTTTTAAGAAACATGCTTGTGCGATTTTAAACTGTAAAAAAAAAATAAATAAATAAATAAATAAACAACAGGTCAATAACCAAATACTGTCGGTCCCGCTTAAACAAATACTGCTGGTTCCAAGAAATATTATTCAATCGAGCGGGGTACTCGTTTAAGTGGGGATCATTATCATTATGTCTATGACATGGGAAATACTTGGTTCCAGGATATTTTGTTCGTATAAGCGGGGTATTCGTTTATCTGTTACCCAATTAAGTGGGGTTGACAGTATTAGCCAAAGATAGATAAAAATTGTAAAAGTTAAATTTCCCAAACAGTGGGAAGGGCACAAGGACAACTGCACTGCAGGAATGATGTGAAAGAAAAGACTTCCAAACAGCAAGAAGCAGAACAATACCTGCTAAATTATTGAACAGGGAAATAAATTTCTTCCGAACGAGGTATGATTACAAAAAAGCGAGATGGAAACATGCTCGACTCTAAACGCATATTATATGCTCATTTATAAGCGTCCATAGTATATGACGGCAGTAAAAACCCCATTAGAACAATACATACTTATCAACTACTTAATTACTCATTTACCTGAATGGTGTGAGAATCACTTGCTTGGCCAAGTATTTCCAATAAAGCTGGATCGGAAATAAAAAAGAATCTTGGAAATATTCTCCTCTTGCTTTCAAGGTACCTGAAAGAGAATTATTCAAGAAGATATTGTTCAAGCGAAAGGATTCAGACAGGTAACAGTGTCACAACAAATAATAAAATCAAAGTAGTAAAAAAAAAAGAAGAGAAGGAAGTGGAAACAAAAAGAAAAACGAACCCAACTAAAGATTTCTGGCATGCTTCCAATTCTCCCAAGAGGTAAGGGAGCTGAGTACTCATGGTGTCGTCTTCTGAACAACACTTGATCACATTAATCTTTTCATGAGCTCTTTTCATTAACTTTACCCAAGTCGAATCAATCACCGCAAACCTTTCAGCTTCCTAAACAATAAAGCTCAAAATGACCTGCCATTTTTTACTTGCACAAACAATAGAAAACCATTTACACACCAGACACGTATGAAAAAAAATTTAAACTTTGCCTATTGTTATGAAAACAAGATTAATTTTCATTCAGTACTTTTGCTGCAAAGTATTTTCCCTTTAACTTTTTTTTCTCTCTCTCATGATTAGTTAAAACAACAAAAATATTTTTCTGAACTGGGTATAAAAGATTTTGGCATGATACATTTTTTTCTCAGCTGTAAAAAAATAAATGCAAAAAGCATGAATTATAAAACTAAAACATGTGTAACTCTTGAATATACCGGGTGTCCAGTAATTATTGACGGGGTTTCCGTACCTCATAACTTTCGAACAAAAAATAATATGCAAAAGCCGATTGTATATTCATAAATTACAACTCAAAAGGTTTTATGGGCAACAATGCGATTTTATGTGGCAGATTTTATGTGGCAACAATGCGCACGTGCATTCTGAGTAATTTAAAGGTCATAAATAAAAATGGCGACAGTGAAAGAAAAAACAATTTGTGTGTTGTGGTTCTTTGAAACTAAATCAGTTGTATCTACTCAACGCTGCTTCAAGACCACGTACAAAAAAGATCCTCCTTCGGAAAGTTCTATCAGACGCTGTTTAACATAAAATATTTTTGGAAAAAAAATAGAACCGACTTTAGTTGGAAATTGCTCTAAAAAGTAAAGAATAATTTTTTTTCTTTGAACACCATCGAAACTACTTTTAAACATAAGTTTTGAAGTCGGCGCAAAAACAATAGGTAAAATATATGAAACCATATTTTGCCAGCATTTTTCAGAGAAACCATTGAAAATTGAAGCAGAATATTTGTACCATTGCACGAATGGTTGGTAATCAATGAAATGTATGCGAATGCTCTTAAAGAACCTGGATCCATTAAAATTTATATTTAGAGTTGAATTGTAGTTGCGTCTGATTCTATACATTGCTTTTGCGCCGACTTCAAAACTTATGTTTAAAAGAAGTTTCGATGGTGTTCAAAGAAAAAAATTATTTTTTACTTTTTAGAGCAATTTTCAACTGAAGTCGGTTCTATTTTTTTTTCCAAAAATATTTTATTTCATTCTTTTTAGTGTAAATGCACTTAAAATAATCAAAATATAATTAAAAACTAACATTTACACTTTTAAATAAAGTTCAGAATAAAGTTTAAATTTAGTTGAATTTTATGTTTGATTTAGTTAAGCCTTCATTTAAAATTATCATTATCATTATTATTACTGTTTCATATCAACCACGTTTTGTAACAATGGATTTCATATTTAAACATTTAGGACAAATCGCTGACATTATTCCGATTACCGTGATCCCGATTTTTATTTCGAACGATTTCTGCAGGTTCCCGTTATCAAACCCGGATCACGAGACGATGGGACCAATCGGAAATGAAACCCTTTCTAACAAAAAAAGAATTTTTGAAATCGGTCCAGGCGTGTTCAAGAAATCTTATAACATACAAAAAAAAATAAAAAATTTCTCCGCCGAATTGTATAACCTCCTTCTTTGTTGAAGTCGGTTAAAAATTTCAGGAAACTGGTAGTGTTGTACAACAAAGCTGGAAGACCAAACACTTCTCAGGAAAATGTTGATCGTATCCAAGAAGCGTTCACTTGCAGTCCAGGAAAATCAACGAGACAAGCTGCTGAGCAGTTACATATGCCACGTTCGACGATATGGAGCGTTCTTCATAACCGCCTTCAGCTGAAGGCATACAAAGTGCAAATTGTGCAAGCTTTACACCCGAATGATAGACAGCGTCGTTTTGAGTTTGCTGTAGAAATTTTGAGTCGAATTGAGGATGAGGAAAATTACCTTCGCAAATGGTTCTTCAGTGACGAATCCACTTTTCATGTGTCAGGAAAAGTAAATAAACATAACTGTAGAATATGGGGCTCGGAGAACCCGCACGATTATCGAGAATGGGAAAAGATATAGGCTAAAGGTGAATGTTTGGTACGCTTTATCGTATACTGAAGTTATTGGACCTTTCTTCTTTGCTGAAACATCAGTAGACTCCGGGATATACCTTGACATGTTGGAGCTACTGTCGCCCCCGCTTAATCGGGTAACGGATAAACGAATACCCCGCTTATACGAATAAAATAGCTCGGAACCGATGCCATAGACGCAATGTTAAAGATCCCCGCTTAATCGAATATTTTCTCTTGGAACCGATAGTATTCGTTTAAGCGGGGCCGACAGCAGATGAGGTTCCTCAGCTGCAGCAACATCAGCCAGATGTGATATTTCAACTGGATGGGGCACCCCCAGATTGGGCCATAATTGTACGTGACAGTTTAGACAAGAACTTTCCCAACAGATGGTGTGGAAGAGGTAGACCAATTCCATGGCCTCCGAGATCACCAGATATAACACCGCTGGACTTCTTTCTGTGGGGGTTCGTCAAGAACATTGTATATAAAACCCCCGCACCCTCCCTTGATGAACTGAAAAGCAGAATTGTCAGTGCGATTCAAAATGTAACCCCACAAATACTGGAGAACACTTGGAGGGAAGTGGAATTTTGTCTCGATGTGTTACGAGCCACAAAGGGCAGTGGAAATTCAATAATTTTTTTTCCATCATTAATAAAACTTTTTGAGTTGTAATTTACGAACATGTAATCGGTTTTTGCTTATTATTTTTTGTTCGAAAGTTATGAGGTACGGAAACCCCGTCAATAATTACTGGACACCCTGTATATTGTAAGCTGCAGTTTAATGAATTAAAAAAAAAGCTTAAATTCAATGCACAGTTCTAACGTTTAATATACTTTTATAGATTCAGATTCTTGTTTCTTTCCTACATTTTCATCATATGCATTAATGTAAACATTAACATAAATTAATATTCAATGCATAAAATTCAATTAAAAATTTAAAATTAAGCATAACCTAATCATTGTGACATCTGCTGTAAATGGAGCTTAGAAAAAAAAATCAGTAAATAATTCAGTACTAAGTGTAGAAAAGAATTCAAATTTTACTTTCCTACAAGCTAAATTTTGCACTTCGAATGCCTTTTATCAGTTTACTCAAGCCATTTCTTTCTCAAGGTTAAAAAAAAAAAAGAACTATAACTTTATTCCAAAGCAAAATCATTTGTCATAAATAGGGTCATTCCACTGCATTTGGTTATGAAATGTCTTGATAGTAAAACTAAATTACGAAGCATTTATATATTTTAGACAGTAAAAATACAGATATCGTAGCTTTCTACGATATTATTTTTAACTTTCATTTGTACTCTTACAATAAAACAAACGTAACTTTCGAGATTTAGCACTATATACAGGACATTTCGAAGCCAAATAATGTATAATAACATCCCAATAGTAACATTGCATCTCAAATTTAAAGCTCATACATTCCAGCAAAAGCATACAATAAAAGCTAAAAGCCGACTGAACTGCAAGAAAAAGAATTTAATATTCCATCTAAAATGCCGAACTAACCTCAGGAAGTTGTTTTGCGATATCACCACCGACAAATACCGCTTCCAAATACACCCATAAGTTCTGTACCATCAACCAGCTCTCGATGACTTCCGTCGCTGTCGTTAAATATTGCAGCCACTTTAAAATGATGTCCTTCATGGCAGCAGAATACCTACGTTCCATTTCGGAGAAACAAAAGAGAAGTAAATTGAAAGCATAATTTTTGCACATTTAATTTCTAAACAAAATGCATTGATTTTAAGGTAAATAACCAGGGTGTCAATGATTTGAATCAATTGATTTAAATCAGTGATTTAAATCGCGATTTAAATCAATTGATTTTTTTTAAAAAATCATTGATATAAATCACTTTTTATTTTTATCCTTAAAAAATTCTCTTGGACAATCCCAATTTCATTATTTTTACCATTTTCTTTTAGAGCTTTGATTTTCATCTAATAAATGAAAAAGTAATCCTATTCATCTCCCCCTCCACAGATGCTGGAAGGTTGCATTCCAAATAATATGTATGCACAAATAGTGCTATTTGTTGCCTAATATGTGAAATAAAGAAAATATGTGCAGGAGGTGCAGGGCAGGTGTTGCAAAGAGTGAATTGTGCGGGGAGGGACATAATAGAATGTGTGTGATATACTTTCAGTGAAAAGAAAAAACAAAAACAACCACAGAAGATGAATTTTCTATGCCTTGCATTAGCAACCGGGGGGGGGGGGGGGGCAGTCTTTATTAGTGGCTGAAATGGAACATATTCCAGCTTTACAAAACATAAGCAAAATAAAGAGGGGGGGGGGGCTGAATGAAGTGAGGATTGGGTTGATCTTCCTGCCCCATTTGATTTTTATCCTAGCTATTATACAGGATTATTTTCAGATTGGCTCCTAACACTTTTTTCTGGGTTTCTTACTGGTGAAACTTTACTTCAACGGTGTTTTTGTATGTTTAAAAACTTAAAGTTAAGTTTTTCATAAATAAAAATTAATTAATAATTGAAGTTTCTAATTTTTTTTAAGAAAAAAAAAAAAAAAAATCGGATTTAAATCAAAAAAATACGATTTTTTTGATTTTTTTACACCCTGTAAATAACAATCAAAATCAGGTTTGCATATTGTGAAGCATTTTGTATAAAAATTTTCTAAATGTTTGAACAAATTAAACTCTGCAAATAACCCAGGCCAAAGCATAGATTAGGGATACAACATCAAGTGGATATCTTTGGAAAATTGATATTGTTATTTAAACATCCACTTTTACACCCCTTCTCGTGATCTTATTATTTTCGAGAAAACAGTCATAAAAGTGTCTACTTTTTACTCAAGAAAATTATATAAGAAAGGTATTTATACAATATCCATATTTATTTCTGATTTTTTTTTTTTTAGTTTAAGCTTTGCAGTTTCTATCATGGAAATATCATGGGAAATGAAAGCACAGCCCTCTGATTTTGAGGAGAGTAAATGGGAAGTTCAAATATTAATGGTTTGCTTAAACATGTCACATATCTTCAGTAACAGACAGTGTGGCGCTGCTTACAGATTTTGAGGGAAGTCTGCAAACTAGCTTTCCGTTTGAGACAAAAAAAAAAAACATTTTTTTCAAGGGAAAAAAATGTTAAATTTCAGTAGCAAAAGATTTGTAGCCTATTTTCTAGGCTATATTACACAGGTAGCATTTTTAGATGCTGATTTTGATTTTACAGTTAATTGAATGTGTAGGTCTTGCAGACTATTTTTGGGTTTTTCAACCTGCATTGCAGACTGCTGAAAAAGTTCTGCTACCGGACATATCTCCGGTACATATCGTATACGTCACTAGTGCAGCCAGAATTATGCTCTCCCATTTTTTTAAAAAATCAAAACACTCCTTACAAGAAAAAAAAATGCTGCATTAGGATTAGCAGTAACGTTAAAACGAAGGATTTTGGGGGTTATTTTTATCCCCCCCCCTTTCCTTGGGATACTGGTACATGTACACAAAACAAAAAAGCAAGAAAGCAATACAATTTCATTTCGACTGTTAATAAAAATAATAATGCAAATTTTCAAAAAATATTTCTTTCAACAAGATGTCAAAAGAAAGGAATTGGTCTTTTAAGAACTTACATAAATTTTAATTATGTTTTAATAGCACATCATTAATTCTACCTGTTGCTCAGGAGGGAGCCGAGAGTCATCAACCCATCTTCCAACTTGACTATAGTTTCGCTAGCTTCAGTCCCTTTGAGCAGTAGCTCTCCACGGTTTTTGAAAGGTGCAAAGTATAGGTTCTCCACGGCCCAGTCGGCAATGACTTGATTCAGTTTAGCCTCTATTTCTCTTTCTTTTTCAGCAGCAATGCAAATATCCTAGAAAATAATGTATAATACTTATTGTAATCCAAGCAATTTCATTTGAAAATTATATGTAAAATTTTGAATTAAGAAAAAAGTTTTTTTCTGCCATCAGTTGAATGAAAATATCTATTTGATTATAACAATTGAAACTCATTGCAAACTTGTGATCAATAGTATTCCATTGAATTACTTTTACTTTGCAATTGTTACTGAATGGTTATCTGAGCTTGATACAGTTTACAAAAATTCTAACTGTCAAAGTCCAAACAAAAACGTTTTTGAAAACAATAAAGTTAGATAAACGTTTGAAAACAATAAAGCAAACGTGTATAAGAAGTGAAAATGTCTTGAAATGCTTAATTTCAGAGTACACTTCTTGCCGAAATCAAAATGTTTATGCAAGTCACAGGGAAGCAAGAAGATATCTAAGCAAACTGCAATAATATTTGTTATTTGTCGGATAATGAGAAAAGTTAAAGCAAAATTTAAAGTTTCGTTAACTAAAAATGAAACTAACTTCAGGCTGATCAAAGAATTTGGTCTGTAGGTTGGGAGAAAAGAAAATGATAATGTCATGGATAAAGATTTTAAATGGTCGTGAATGTTTAAAAAAGGCTAAAAGTAAAAATAAATATGTACTTATGTTTATTCAATTAGTGTGTGAAAGTGCAATAGCAACGTTAAAAATGTTTCAACTGAAAAACTATTTAAAAAAACAGATACATTAATAAAGCACAAAATCCAAATGCACTAATTTGCAATCACATGCAGAATCTGTTCTTTAATAGGGTGGGACTCATCCATAATATCTTCAGCGCAAAGCTGAAGCTCTTATTTGTTGAAAACGAATTGTTCGTCTCATTAGCGTAGTACGTAATATTTTTATCGCAATTAAGTTGTAATTTTTTGAACTATAAATTAGTTGAAAAGCCATCTACTTATATTAAAAACTGAGTATCTATCTTTCTGCCTTTCTATCTATGTCCTGCTTCTTTCCCCTGAAAGCCAATGACCTAAAAGTCGAACTAGGTACCAATAGATTCGTCATTTTTCAGTCTTTAGTAGTTGTAATTTATGTAACTAGTTGCGTGGCCCGGCGTTGCAGGGACTACCTCTGAACAAAAAGTTAACAAAACTTGAACAAAAAATAAGAAATCCTTTGCAGTATAATGGCTGTGAGTTGCTACTTCAAAAACCTTTATTAGGACATAGCTGTGCCAAACGGTTTCATCCGCGTCAATAAGACAACAATGAGTATGCTAAAACCGCTAATGAGTTCCATGTTTGATTCAGTTACCCCTTTATTCAAAATTCTCATTATTATTACTGTTTCATATCAACCACATTTTATAACAATGGATATCATACATAATCATTTAGGGCAAATCACAAAAATTTGAAGATTTTTCTCAATTTCTTCAGAATCCCTTTATGAAGGCTTAGAAACTAATGAAGCCTGAAAAATTTTCGAACCAATCGGTACCTGGTTCGACTTTGAGTTCATTGGGGCTCGGGAGAAAGAAGCAGGACCTAGATAGAAAGATACTCAGTTTCTCATTTAAGTAGGTTGAAGTTATGAAACAAACGATTACCTCTACATCATCTTTAAATTCCAGCAAAGGTGCTTCCATAACCGTGCCCAAAGTCCACTTGGATTGATCTTCGTCAAACTGGTGGCTGCACACTTTTTCAATTCTCTTCCAATGGTTAACGGTCATGGCATCATTTCGTAGGCGTGTAAGAAGTGGACACGTTTCTTTGAAATCTTCTATTCGCTGCTTCAGATCGTTGAAGTAATTCCAATCTTTGCATCCTTTTGGAAGCCTCATGCATCTAAACATTAATTTTTCCATATTAAAACTATTAGATGGGTGCATCATTATTACAATGTAAAATTTTTATCAAACAGTATTTAGCATTATAAGTATTTTAGTTGCAAAATATCTTTCCACATTCGCGAAATATTATGAGAAGTAAATGAAATTTTTATTCATAACCATTTCAGATTTGAAAAAAAAGTGACATGAATTAAAAATGCTTTAAAAGATTATCTTTTAAATATTGTAATAAGAATAAAAATATAGAATTGATGGAATATATTTTCCTTGATAAAATGTTCTGTCATATCATACACTAGCTTAGCATTTCCAGCACAGCTGTGCTTTTAAACATTATGTGTTTTGCTTTTATATACAGTAGATGACAGTCTTGAAAATCTGAAGTAATTGGGGCTCACGTTACCTAGGATAACTGAAAACTCGGATCATCTAGAAAATTCTTTTAACGGTAGAGATTTGACACTTTTCGTGTGACATAAAGGCGTAAAATGTTAACTTCAAGTAGTTTTAATATCAAGTTATTGTTTCCAAATCATATCTTAATACATCTCTAGCAGTCAAAGAATATTCTGCCTCTGCAAACTTATTTATTACTTTACTGTATGTACTAAAGGAAATTTTGCAATAGGGAAAGATTAAGATTGTCAGATTTTAATGCAAATCGCACTTTTCACAATTGAAAATGTACCTAAAAATGTCAATGAAGCATCTTGAATTAAACAAAATCTTGGATTTGTGAGATTCTAAAGAGTTTCATTTGAATTTTGGTATGAAGAAATAATGCCAAAAATTTGCATTATAATTTAGTATACATTTTCATCAAACATTATCTGTAATTTCTGTACAGGTAATAATTAGAAGGAGAAAATGTGAAAGAATGTTTCTTTTGTGATAGACACTGTAGTACTAAAATGACTTCAAACCAAGTATTAATTCGATTTCAAGTAAACACACATCAGAGTTAAAATTATTAGCATATTTTTAAATTCTAGATTAAAAGGCATCTGAAATGGAGGAATAATAATTACTTTGTCTGAAAATCTGACAGTTCATCAGTCATCACTTGTACATCCACATCTTCCCACTTGTATTCAAAATACCCTTTAATTTTTTTCATGACTTGATTGAACAAAGTGAAAAGTTTCTGTAACAATACCATATCTTTTTTGCTCTGAACTAGGCTCGGATATTCGGAAAGGGGTAGGGCAAATAATTCTTCTCCATCTCTGTAGCTTTCATATCTGCTGTACAGTTGATTCAACCGATCCTTTTCGAAAAGAAAAGACAATTGCTTAAAACTTAGTAAAGCACAATCATAAATAAATAAAAAAAATAATAATAAAAATAACAGAAGAAGTAAAACATAATTATTTCTTTGTATTTAGCTGTTTTTCTTTTGTAGATAGCAAACCCAAAATAACGGCCCTTATATATATATATATATATATGTGTGTGTGTATAGTAATCAAGTCTTAAAATCTTACCGCAAACTGATCAACCCTCATACTAGCTTCTTCGGGTGTAATACCAGGAACCAGAGGTCCAGACTAAATTAAGAAACAAGATAAAACATCAGTTTAGGTTTTGGAAACTTAAGACTTATTCATTATTTGAAATCTTTCATGAATGAATTTCACTTAACTAAATCGTTCAGTAACATTTTTGATAGACAAAGCATTTTTATGCATAAAATGTATGTATGTATAGAATACACAGTAGAACTGCAGTGGAGTTATGGTATTTACTTCATGTGGTTAATTTTCGTGATGTCGTGAATATATAACAACTTTATCAGTAGAGACAAAGTTTCAGTGATGGGGCATGGAAAATATTAGATGATTATCTCAATAAACTGCCTAAATAATAGAGATGAATGAAAAAAGAGTATGGGTGGCCATAAGCGTAGCGTCGGGGGGAGGGGCACAGGGAGGCACGTGCCCCCCCCCCCCCCCAACTTGATGGACACTTAAAATTTAGAACCTGAAGTTTTGCAAAATCTGAACGAAAATCATAATCAGAGTATCATTTATAGTTTTTTTTCATGAACTTTGTATTAGTACTGTACCCGCATTTTGGGGGCGGGGGGGGGGGGAGTCGGAATATATGTATATGCCCACTGTCAAAATTTTCAATGTTTGGAGCTTCCGAAACTGGGACGAAAATCATCAGAAAGATTATTTCCGTTTTCGTTACCGGTTACCTACACACAGGTCACAATAACCTCTTATCGGGATACCCCTGGCACTGATCTAAGAAGGGGCAATTGCCCCTCCCTGCCCTTTTAGAAAAAATATGGATTTTAGCACAGAATTGATCTTTTATCTTCCCAAATCAAAAATTTCAATTTTTAAGAGCTTTTTTCGAGCATTTGTCATTCATAATCATATCAAAAAGAAATTAAATCCTAAATGCAGGCTAATAACTAAAAAAAAAAAAAACTCTCATATAACATAATAAAGAAAAATACATCATTTATTTATGTTTAAAAACTATTTAACATAAGGTAGTTTGTGTAGTACTGAAAACACATTGTTAAAAACATGTTTGTACTTTAAAGCTATATGACAAATTTAAGAATACTTTTGCTTTTGCTTATGATCGTCTCCAATATTCTTTTTTGTTTCTTTTTTTTAAACTTACTTTTGAATCTTTTAAAAAACCTTTGTCATTGTAATATAATTTTTTCTTGGTTGAGCAAAGCTATGTATTTTAACTACCAGGCAACCAACAAAGTTCGTGCGGTTTTGAATGTTAATAAATAAAACACAAAAAAATGGGTTTAAATTAAATTTATTCAGAAAAATAATCACCATCAGCAAGTATTACCTTTTCCCACCTAGACAGAAGACCATATCTCTCGTTTTTATAAAAAGTTGGGTTTTGAAAGTTAAAAAAGTTTTTCACCTCGTTTTCCAAATCCTCTCTATTTTGAAACCGCCGATTGCGCATATGGTTGTCCATTGCCAAAAACAGGTGGTAGTCACTTGGGGCTAGGTCTGGTGAGTACGGAGGGTGGGTTAGAACTTCCCACTGTAATCGTGCCGGAGTTTCTTGAGTGATTCTTGCTGTGAGTGTTCGTTTCACTCAATTCATGTGGTACCCATTTGCTTAGCTTCCATCGTTTCCCAAGCTGGTGCAAATGTTTACGAATAGTTTCATCACTCACATTGAATCTTAAGGCAAGTGCTTGACATGTCTGACTTGAATCCTGCGCGATTGCCAGCTTGATCTCGTCGTTTTTGACCGTTGATGGTCTCCCAGAGCGAGGTTCATCTTTCAGATTTTTATCCCCCGAGGCAAATTTCTTGAACCACTTCTGACCTGTTCGTTCAGCTACAGTACCTTCCCCAAAAGCAGTGCATATCTTACGACAAGCTTCTGCAGCTTTGGTACCAAGTTTAAACTCATAAAGTAAACAAGCACGAATTATTGCGTTTGACATGGCCATACTCAACTACAGATTTTTCACTTAAATTCAAAGTAATCAAACTAATCAAATACTCTAAATAATACTGCATTAAATAAGCTTTAATTTGTATACAAAGATACCCCCACCACTTCATTCTGTTTACTCAATATAATCCAGAGAAGTAAACAATAAATAAAAACCGCATGAACTTTGTTGGTCGAGTAATATTTCCTTTGTTTCAATTTGTTTCTTTTTTTTAATTTTTTTATAGAATTTTAATTTATTTCGTTGTTTGCTATTTTTTGCTTCAGTTGTGTTTTTGTGTTTTCGTAATTTTAATGAGTGTTTTACATGACTATTTTTTTCCTTGGCTTTATACTGTTTATTTTACTTTATTTATTTATTTTTTTTTTGCTTACAGTGTATTTCTTCCTATATTTGATATTAAGTTGGGTCTTAAAGTAACTTTATTAAATATGCAAAATTTCAGCAGTTTTTCAGATTTAATATGTTATCCCCTCCCTATTCTCTCCCGCTCTTATTAATTTTTGATTAATGTCAATGTCAGAGATTTGTGGAAGCACACGCTATTTTTATTTTGATCGAATGTAAAACTTTTAAGACGCCTTTGTTTCCCTCGTTTTTCTCCTCCCTTTTTGCCTCGGGGGCAAACCCGCGGACCCCCCGAAGTTAGGGGTAATTTACAGTCTACACTCCACTTAAGAGAAGTTATTGCATCACTCTTCCGGTATCCATGCTACTACAAGGTCGATCCATAGAACAACACAGCGAGAGCATTAAAAACGAGAAGAAACACAGGGGCTTAGTCATGGAAAAAGACACAAAATGAAAAATGTCCTGCTCTGCTGGCGAAAATGTAGTCGGGACTAAGGAAATAGCTCAGGCTCCGTTAATTCCAGGCCCATCATTTCAAGTTTTTGTGGGGGGTAGGGGATCAAAGGGTGCAAAACAATGTACTTTCATCGGAACACAACAAAAACCAAGCCCACTTGTATGTAAATACATTAATTTCTCAAAGCACCTTCTTCAAAAGGGGGAACCAGGCAATTGACTCCCCCCCCCGACCCCCCTGAATGACGGGCCTGGTTAATTCTAATCCGAGTCTAGTAGTAACAGGCAAATAAGGGGAAAAAAAAGAAAAGAAGAAATTGTATATACAATTCATCGGAACAGTAAGAGCTAATATTTCTCTTGCGAAAAATCTAAGCGGAAAAATTTAGGGAGAGGGGAGGGGGGGACAAAAGCACCTGCACTTCTGACCTGCACTTCTGAAATTTTTGACCTGTGCCCCCCCCCCCCAAAAAAAAAACTTTTGGTCACGCTACGCCTATGTGGCGGCATTTTTTACTGCACACTACACTTGTACTGGTAAAAATAGTGAGTTTTAAGTCATTTGATGACAATTTCACGTCAAAACAATCCCGAAAAAAAAAAGTTTTGACCTCACCATTTTAGATTTTAACAAAAATTGGTGTGAAGGACGCATATGGCAAGATAAGTAATCCTGCCAAGTTTCAGGTTTCTACTTCAAAAATTGTACGAAATACAGAGCTGTTGAAACACAAGGAAAAAAAAGTTTTTACATGCAATTTCTTTTCTAATTATAGTAGAATAAAAATTCAAAAATCATTATGGTGGCAAGAAATATAGTTGTCCACTGATATATTACTTCGACATAATTACGACAGGTTTAAGTTCCTAATTGCCGCCAAAATAGTAAAAAACCACTACTTTTACCAGCGCAGTAAGAAATGCATCCACTCTTGGCTGCCAGACACCTTGCATGCTGCTCGAAAGAGCAGAGAGAGAGATAAATTAAAGAGCCACACCTCTTAAAATTGCCACTCAAAAACGCTGCTAGCTCTTAGCCTAAAAGGGCTTAAATATTATTAGCACACAAGAAATTTGATTAGGTTAGCTATATCTCAAAGCAGACAAGAATTTCTCAATCAGATAAATAATATTTTGATGAAATGAAAAAAAAATATTAAAAACTTACAGATTGATAAGCAGTGTCAAACTCTGCAACATCAATTCTAAATAGGTCAATAAATTTTCTTAGAGTATCAAGATATTCATATTGCTTTTCCGCAAGTTTGTCGACAACCATTGCCTAAAAAATTAGAAATTGATCAAAGATGCCAAAATTATAACTGTATAAGACTCATACAAGCAAAATAATATTAAAAATGTCAAATTATTGATTAAAAAGTTCAATATTGCTATTCACGGTTTTCAAATTTCACAAGAGTAAAAAAAATATGCAAAATTAAAAAAATGCATAAGCAAAATCCAAACATAATAATAATACCAACTTTTACTACATGAAATACCATTTCTGCCCTCTAGATTACATTTAGATTAATAAAGCAAAACCATTAGTTATAAATCATGTTTTTTTATACCTCAGCTAATTAACATGTTAATAAATCAAATTTGGTATTTTGTTAAGTACTTTTATAAATTATGGAATTTTCAGTTAATTGTTTGAACATAATATGAGTAAAATAGAACGATAACACATTTTATACATACAGCTTTTTTTTTTAATGCTGCAAATAAGTCTGGCAAGATTTTTGATTTTTCAACTTCATCCATATCCACAGGAAATTTAAACTTCAGCAATAATTTATAGGCATCCTAAAATTTTAAAAATAAACAAGACATCAAAATTTCATGCAGTAACAAACATATTAAATGAATGTGAAATAATTCAAAGCAGGGCTACTACGTTAGTAAACAGAGTTTTAGGTTTAGATTATGATTCAAGTTTTAAAAAGCTTAGTATGCATAGCCTTGAGCAAAGGAATGTCAGAGGAAGACGTGCTCCAGTTACTTCAGTTTATTTAACCCTAGCGTCAATAACCGGGTACCCGGATACCCATTTGCTACTTTGATCTCAATTTTTACTATTTCTAACTAAGACTTGGTCAAATGGCTCTTATTCCTCGTTATTTGCACGAATCTAAACCAAACAAAGTTGTAACCGTGTTTTCAAAAAAATATTTTGGTTGTTTTTTTCAGCATTAAAAATTCCTATACCGTTATTCAATAACCGGGTACCCGGGTACCCGTTACTTTTTTCCGCGTTCCTGCTAGAAGTTAATGATTATTATTAGAAAAAATGTAATCAAATATTACAATTATTATTATTATTCATTTTTATCACACAAATTAATGTTTTTTTTTTGTTTATTTGTTGCTTTTTTTAAATTTTTAGTGTGATAAATATATTTTTCGAAAAAATACTTAGGAATACACATAATTATTTATTTTTTTATAATTAGCGGTATTAGCCAGACAATGAAAATAAAAAAAATGACATTTTGTCACATAATTGGCATTGTCAAATTGAGACCAAATGCTGATCACAAACTGGGTTGCCACACTTTATGCGTGATTTTCTTGTTTTTCTGCGAAGCTTTTTGGGAGTAGAAGTAAAGTTGGCAAGCACCAACGACTTTCTTTCGTCCACTTGAATCACGTCCCGCTATTGTAGTACTGGAGCTTGAAGGTCCCCCACGTACTGTGTTGAAGTCCTTCAAGAAGCTTTCTACGCCAGATTTTGTAGAAAAGCGCCTCATGGCTTGAGTATTCGTTTATCTGACCTGAATTGTAGGAAGGCACAATTCTTCGCCTAGTTGGAGCAAAAATAAACAGCAAATATTGTTTTTACGACTTTGCAAGTTGACATTTGCCTTATAAATGATATAGGCAGCTAAAGCAGAAATGTCCACAATGTTGAAGAAAAAAGATAGAGGCCATCTGTCTTTGTTTGCCTCTGAGACGTATATATAAGCATCTAGCAAATTGTGTCGACGCCAGATTTCGTTTTGTTATGAAACAAAATTATTTCTGGCTTTTTGTCAGCTTTAGAGATGCTTTTGTCATGATGTAGTGTTCTCAGCAATATCACATTTTTTTCTGCTTGGGTAAGGCCCCTATATAGACGAGCCGGCGCATCAAGATTAAGTTTCACCACTTTGGATCCAGCGCGTGTTTGTGTGTTTGAGTGGTTGTCCTTTCTGGCCAGTAATCGCGTTTTGGTAATTTTTCACTGTGAGCAATTGTTTGTGGCACATGGATTTGGCAAAGCTAAGCAATGTGCCAAAACTTTTTCTGGTAACCCTACTCCGCAACAATGAAAATTTGAAAGTAAAAGTTAAGAAATTGGATCCAAAGTGGTGAAACTTAATCTTGATGCGTCGGCCTGTCTATACAGCGGCTCTATGCTTGGGTACATAAGAACATATGGTTACATCACTAGTGAACTCGAATAAGGAACTTTGTGTCTCTCGAGATGTAGGTGATAACATTTCAGGCGAAATGTAGGGTTTATTTTTCTTTAAAGTACCGACGATTGTACCCCACGAGACGAGGGTGCCAAGAATTGTTCCATTTAAGTAAAAGGAGTGGCGAAAAAGAGCTGGTTTCTGCTCTAAGTGCTTGAAATTCGAAGTGGGTACCCGGGTACCCGGTTATTGAGATTAAGGTGTTAATTCGGTTATTGAAGCTAGGGTTAAAGAAAAGATGTTCATGATCAAAATTGCAGCACAGATATCAATATCTAGGGTCAGTTTTAATCTGTTCTGGTAATAATTTAAAATTATGTCAGCATGTTTCTAAGTAACTGTTAGTTGCAATTGGATGAATAGTTTAAGAAGAGTGTTCTTCATTTTGATTGGGGACCATGATTGACTACGACTAGCCTAGTTGGGCAGACCTTGTTGCCGGTCATCTCTTTTGTATTTCAAGGGAGGGGGGAGGAGAAAAAGTAATAAGAATATCATATTAATAGTCTAAGCAAAGATAACATTTTTCTTCTAAATCATCTAAATGAAAAACTGTCGTGACATTTGCAAATTAATCAGAGATAATTTTATACACTGAAGTGACAAAAGTCATGGGATAGCAATATGCAAATTTTCAGATGGCAGTAGCATCGCATAGAACAGGTATAAATGCGCAGTGCTTTTACAGAGCTTTCATTTCTGTTCAAGTTATTCATGTGAAGAGGTTTTAACGTGATGATGACCGCACGACGTGAATTAACAGACTTTGAACGCGGAATGTTAGTTGGAGCTAGACGCATGGGTCATGCCATTTCGGAAATCGTTAGAGAATTCAACATTCCCAGATCCACTGTGTCAAGAGTGTGCCGAGAGTATGAAATTTCAGGCATAACATCCCACCATGGACAGCGCAGTGGTCGACCGCCTGCACTTAAAGATCGAGACGTCTGCAAAGAGTCGTAAATTCTAACAGACAAGCAACACTGCGTCAAATCACCGTAGAAATCAATGTGGGACGTACAATGGACGTGTCTGCTAGAACTGTGCGGAGAAATTTGGATTTCTTGGGCTATTCCAGCAGAAGACCGACTCGAGTGCCTTTACTGACAGAACGACATCGCTTGCAGCGACTCTCGTGGGCACGTGAGCATATCGGTTGGTCCCTAGATGAATGGAAAACCGTGGCCTGGTCCGATGAGTCACGATTTCAGCTGGTAAGAGCCGATGGTAGGGTTCGAGTGTGGCGCAGACCCCACGAAGCCATGGACCCAAACTGTCAGCAAGGCACTGTTCAAGCTGGTGGTGGCTCCGTAATGGTGTGGGCTGTTTTTTCATGGCATGGACTTGGTCCTCTAGTGCGACTGGACCGAACATTGACTGGAAATGCTTATGTGCAGCTACTTGGAGATCACTTGCAGCCATTCATGGACTTCATGTACCCAAACAACGATGGGATTTTTATGGATGACAATGCGCCATGTCACCGGGCCACAACTGTTCGCAATTGGTTTGAAGAAAATTCTGGACAATTCCAACGAATGATTTGGCCACCTAGATCGCCCGACATGAATCCCATTGAGCATTTATGGGACACCATCGAGAGGTCTGTTCGTGCCCAAAATCCTGCCCCATCAACGCTTTCACAATTATGGACGTCTATCGAGACAGCATGGCTCAATATTCCTGCAGAAGACTTCCAACGACTTGTTGAGTCCATGCCACGTCGAGTTGTTGCACTTCGCCGGGCAAAAGGAGGGCCGACACGATATTAAGAGGTATCCCATGACTTTTGTCACTTCAGTGTATATTTAGAAAATGAAACAAAAGATTAAACTGATAAAAAATTGCTTCGTATTTTCAGAAAAAAAATTTCATTTTTGACAAAAAAAAGGCAATTATTTTTATTCTAAAACATAATCTATCATGCTTCTAAATAGTTTAAAGCAAAGCCTCTTTCTATGCATCCTCATATAAATATTAACCCTAAAATGCAGTAACAAGGCATATAGTGAGGAAAAAAAGAAGCAAAGCATTATGCTACAAGTTACACGCACAGTCATATTTGAGCTAAATTTCTTAGCTTAATTTTATAAAACAGAACAATAGCAGAAATAATAATGATTTCATTAAAAAAAAAAAAAACAGCTAAGTTTTGTACCTGTAAAGGCTCAAATTCCATATCAATATCAATATCATTCTCTTGAATCTCTTCAAAACAGTTCATGGCTCTCTGTACATCTTGTAGTTCAACAACGGGAAGACTTAGCTTTTTGTCTTTGTCATCGATAAAGTCTGATATTTCAGTCATGATGTTAAGGTATTTTTGATTAATGTAGCTCCCATACAGAGAGAACCATTGACGTACTTCTTTCAAAATGGTTTTCCTCATTTCCCCTACACGGAAACAGAATTAAATGAATAAAAGAAAATGTAAATACACATTTTTAATGAATGTAGCAAAATGCAACGAACTATTATGTAAGTAAGAAATGCTCATTATGAAGAAAATAACCCTCGCAGATTTAATGCACGTGCAAAAC
>JAXGGA010007840.1:0-60222 GCA_038373865.1 Uloborus plumipes | reverse complement strand
TTTCCATCAAAAGTTATTAAGGGGTGGTGACAGACTTGCTTGAGCGGTTCAATGTTGAACGAAAAATTGTTCAAATCGAAAATGTAAATACGGGAATGAAGTATCCTTGAAAAGTTCTTTCCAACAAAAAAAAGTTTGTTCAAATCGGACTGTCCATTAAAAAGTTAGTATCGCGGGACCGGTTATTTGAACGGCTCAAAGTTGAACCAAAAATTGTTCAAATCAAAAAATCAAATATGGGAATGAGCTGTACTCGCCGAGATCTTTCCAACAAAAAAAAGTTTGTCCAAATCGGAATGTTCATTCAAAAGTTATTAGGGGGGGACAGACAGACCGACAGACCGACCGACCGACAGACCGACAGACCGACACACAAATTCCCCATCTCAATACCCTACTTTCAAATTTTTAATTTTTCGATATTCCTTTTACCTCTTTATTTTTTCAACTTGGCGATATTTTCTGGACTTGGCGATATTTTTTTTAACTTGGCGATTTTTTTTTGGACTTGGCGATATTTTTTAGATGCATTAAGCTACTTTTAATACTTTTTTCGTCTTTCTTTTATTTTTGACGGGAAAGTAGGCTAAAAAATGAGCTTATGAAGGGAGAAAACATCTGATTATTTTCTAAAATGTTTTTTTTTTCATCCAAACGCTTATTTATATCTACTTTGTCGAATTCTTTTTCATCCATAAAATAATTGAAAAACCTTACTAAACAACTGATTACTGCAAAACTTAGGGCCCTGCTCCACATTGACGTAAATCAGAAAAATAAAGCAGAAACGTAAAATGGATTACATGGTGTTCCTATGGAAAGTACCCGGATTTTCGGTTTCTGCTTTCGGTTTCGGTCGCGTTTTACGCTGATGTGGAGCAGGGCCCTTACTGATTAGGAGGAGTTTTAAACGAAACTTATCTTCAAAATAATAATAATAATAATAATAATAATAATAATAATAATAATAATAATAATAATAGTGCAGACTGACCAAAAAATGAACATTTAAGCGCAATTTCATCCTTAAAAATTCATACATCGTTAAAAATTGTAGCATTTAATACATGATAGTAATACATTTTAGATGATAGATGTAACTATATTTTAAACATTGGGAGAACTTTTATGGTTCTTACACGAGTTTTTCAGAGGCTGTAATGGAATAAAAAAGTGTCCCAACCCTGTGAATAACCAATCCAACCAGTGAACTAATCCAGAATTTTCCAGTCGTTTTTTTCAACTGTATAAAAAGAAGTTATTACTGCCATTTCATCTAAAAAAAATATTTAACCTAGTTCCTTTTTTTCTCCAAGAAAAAAAAGAGCTGTTCAGTCACCAAGGAGGGGAGGGGGGTCTTTCACGGGCCAGTCTACACTAATTACGAGGAGCACTTGAGCAAAATTAGCATCTGCATTGCATTAAAACACCTTTAAAATGAAGAATTAAAGCGTGAAAAATAATGCTACTTACTTCAAAGGAAAAAAATAATCGTGCTATTTGATTTCTTGTATCGTTTTATTACATTTGATATCTTTATATAAAGTCGAACTTTCCACAAGTACAACTATTCACAATATTCCTGTATCCAGACTTATCCGTTTCCTACACTTTCTTTGGGAGTTAACAAATAGCCTTGGCTAATAAATGCTGCTTGGGGGAAATAGAGGGAAAAATCGAATCTACATATGCGATTTCAGTGAAAGGTAGGTAAAACTCAAAATATATTTTTTGTTTATTATAAAAGGGCATTACCAGTAATCCTGCTCCAAATTTAACACAAAGATAGAAATGTTTTCTTTTTTATTTATTTAAATCCAAGTTTGACAAGTTTTTGAAAAACGGCCCATAATTTGTATTCTATGCCATTTCATATGAATAGCTTAAAACACTTGAAAATTTATCGGAGAAAACATCCAAGATAATTACACCAGCAGCGTTTAAGGTCATCAGAACTAGTTTTTGTCAAGAACCATAGATATTGCGTGACTCCTAAATTTGTATTATCTGTTTCGATCCCCTTGCGAGCTCCCGAATGTTCGCAAGGAGATAGCATGACATACGTACAGATATAAATTCGTCCTTTCAAAGGAAGTTTTCGAAACAGAAATACATATTATCTTTAAGCGAAAAGAAAACAATAATAAATTCTTAACCCCCCTCCCCCCCATGATTACGGAAATTGTCTCATTGAAATGTACAATAAAAAAAGGGGTAAAATGTAAAAAATAATTGCATGTTGAATACAGTAATTATCCAGTTAAGTATTTGAATTATTAAAAAAAAAACTGAATTTTTATAGTGAGAGAATCATTATTTCTTTACTAAACAGATTATTATACTATAAAGCTGGAGTTGTAAATGTTGCTCAAAACCTTTTTCAATTAAAACAAGCATTTTTAATAACTACTTTATTTGCATACGTTAAAAAATGTTTCACAGATCAAATTTTTCTAATGCAATGTTTGCATACATGCTTTATTTCAACTTATTTTAATAAGCGTTTAGAATTGACAGAGAAAAAAAATCATCGAAAATAGAAAATTCTTTATTCCTTATCCTTTTACGCTTTTTCCCAAAAGCTCAATTTTTACTTACTGTTTTTAACAGGATATAAAAGCATTAGCTGTAAAATTTTTATTTCTAAATTTGAATTATTAAGTGAGGAGCAAAGAAAAAAATACGAAAGGTAAAAAGTCTTAACTGGTAGTTATTTCAGTTCCTTAATTAGTCATAAGGAAATGGATTGCTGTATTGCATCTATTATCTAAATCAACAAAACATTCAACTTTTTTTTAGATTCCAGCTTTCTATTTTTCTAACAATGAAATGAATAAAGATTACTTTATAGGAAGTTTGACTGATGAACTTATACAAATACGAAGGTGAACAACCAGAAAAATTTCAAAATCTTAATATGCATAGTAAGAGATTCAAATAAATTTGAGACAAGTATCGAGTATTATGCCGCTTGATTTTACAATTTTAAACTGGAACCTCTGCTGCCAGTATTATTTTTTTGTTTTTACAGTACGATACAGCTATATTTTACGGCAATAAAATATAGGGTCATTCCATAGTGACTAACGTAACATTCAGAGTTGATTTTGTAACTGTTTTTACTTGCAACTTAACGGATAAAAAATATTTTTTAGTTATGCTGGTAGATTTAAAATGTACATGGTATCTATGTATCATTTCTGCTAAGAATTTAAAACAAAATTACTGACAGTAGATACTTTTTCAACCAAAATAACAGCGTGGCTAACGTAACATTTTTGCAACCCTGGAAATTAATGCTCATGTTCTGAGGCAAAAATTTCTCAAAGTTAAGCAAGTGTTAAAAATTGAATGATATATTTGAAAAATGTGTAAAGTTGGCTTTTAGAAACATAAAACACATTTATTAAATCTTATTTTTTTTAGTCCTGAGTCACTTTTACTCAAAATGAAGTGTGACTAACGTAACCATCGAATAACAAGCAGTAAACACACTACAAACTATTTATTGTGGCTAATCTCAGTGATAATTACAATACTTTTTTGATTTTTTTTAACTTCTTATGTTGTATGATTTTTATTTATTTATTTATTTGATACTTTTTTCACTTCGGTGTTGTTTTTTGTTTTTTGGACAGGTTAACATTTCTATGGAATAACCCTATAAAATTGCTAACTTTACAGTAAGAAACAGCAAAATTGCTTGTTTTACAGTGTATTACTGTGCATTTTACACTTTTAAATTGGAACCTCGGCTGCCAGAATCATACTGTAAAAACAACAGTTTATTTTTTGCAGTGTATCGCTTTTCTAAATGTAGCATCGGTAAGTAATAGTTGACATCAAGACTAAGTTGGTGCAAATTCTACAGAATACTAGAGTGAATATGTACTACTAAATAGTTGCTGATTGGCAATGACCGACAGCAGTGGCAGCATTGCACCTTGATTGCTTAACCACTCACTAAACCACTTGACTTATACCGTACTGATGTCCTACGTGTTCATTCTGTGGTGACGGTGCATTGCCTCGTTACATCTGACCTCGTTATTTTACTCATTTAGAAGTATCACGCTCTTTCTTTGCATCGCGAAAAATTAAGTGTTTACAAAAGAAAAAAACTTTGTTTTTCTTTTGACACCACAGGAAAAAAAGTTGTATTTTTTGGAATTTTTTTCCCCTTTCTTAGGTGTTTTTTTTTTTTTTAATTTTTTTAATTAATGAAAAACACAGCCACCTCTTTCCGTATATCCAAATTCGTTGCAGTTCAAGTCAAAACTTTCGATTTGCCGTCCATGACAAAATAATATGAGGATTTTGATTTTATTTTTTTATTTTTAAAGAAAAATTGGTTAGCTAATTTTCTTTTCAAACAAAATCGTCCTATTATGGTAATAAACTAATCCTAATATAATATATGATAATAAGCTAAAACAATTGTACATGCAAATGTTATTTATTTATAAGTTAACTGAATCCTTACTTTTTATGAGCTCGGTTATGTTGCGTTCCGGCTACATCGTGCTTTCTTTTTCTCCACCCCCCCCCCCCAAGCGCAATATAACTAGGAATCACTCAGAGCCGTATACACGGTGTGGATTTTTAGGGTTCAAAACCCCTCCGAAATTTTTGAAAAACCATTGCAAGGATTGCTTTTCCTCATGTTTTTCGAAAAAATTACTATTTAAACCTTAATTACTTTTTTAAAAATTTCACCTTCAAATTAAACTTTTATTATTTAAAAATTACAAAGTCAATACTATATCGGCAGTATTTATTTTTTCCTTAGATGCGAATATTATTTCTTACAAAACGTAGCGCTTTCCTCCCATTTTTGAAAAAGCGCAACGCCAACAAAATCAATTATTTTAAGTTCCCGAATAGACTTATATAATTTAATAAGAATGTAAGTTATGTAGTACAACCATATACATAAAGAAAAAAAACTCATTAAGTAGATACTTCATTTTTTACATTTGCTTTAAATACCTTATAGTAGCAAAAATTAATTGAACACATTTATAAAACCAAATTTATTTGACCATATAGATTTTACGAAAAATGCGTTTGGTAAAACCTTCGCCGAAACAAAAGTTTGGTTACGGCCCTGGAATTACTGTACTATAGATGATTATTTCAACTGATGTATACAAGCGCATCTGAGACTAAGCGATACTAGTGTGGAAGACTGCAAAAGGACAATAGCTATTCCTTTCTTCCTTATTGTTTACATGTTTTGTGCAATTGTACTCTTGATAATGTACCTAACTTCAAAGATAAATTAATAGTAGTAGTAGTAAAATATTACATCACAATCATTTAGTCACATTTACCTATCTTTAATTAGAACAAAAGTGGCCAGATTATCAATTAAGTTATTTTAAGTAAATCAAGTTTCAAAATCGCTTAAATACGCCATGAGGAATGGAATATTCCGTTAATCATCTGCAGGTCATTTACGATCATTAAAGGTATTAAGGATAAGTTATCCAAATTAATTTTCGCTCAGAACTACAGCTATTTTAGCAGTAGTTCTGAGTGGTAGTGGTTAAAACCACTCAAAATACAAAGGCGGGAGCAATAATTGGTTGTTCAAATATAGCCTAATTAAAGTCTGTAGCTAAAAATCAAATTAGAGTGCTAAATAAATAAATTAACATATTCAAATGATTGGATTTATATTTTAGGAGTTAAATTTGTTTATTAAATACGTATTTTCTGATAACATCTGAATCTTCTATTTAAGTAAGTTTGGAAAAAAATACTTTATCAACCTGCTGTTTCATGCATCGTTTTTTTGCCCACAAATAGCCAGTAATAAGTAAAGCAAGCTAGTCCTCTACGAACTGTTTCACTAATAGGGTAAACGCACCAGTAGTCGGCCATTTAAGAGATATTCTGTTGATCTTGGCTAACCTAGAACTTAATCACCTACTTGTTTCAGAAATTAAAAAAAAATGTTAAAATCCAAGCTGTTGTCAACACTAGTAAATGCTCCAGTAGTCGGCCACAGAATCATCTTAGCTGAAAAATGAGCAGAATCGCAATCTTGGATGACGGGCACACCATTCAAAATGAAATGACTCATTACTAATTCAAAAAAAGTACCCAAAACTTAACTGCCACTGGTTGATGATTGAGGATAGGTACATGAATGTGTGAATGCGTCATACCTGATTTTTAATTAAAAATGTACTATTTATGAGTAGTTTTATGTCATTGTGGCCGACTAATGGAGCACTTATCCTACATGCGTTATGGTATTTTTCAATACCTAATTTAAATAACAGTGAACGTGATTTACGTTGATCCAAAAACATGGTGTCAGTAATTTCATCATTTGACTAAGTGCGTGTAAGCTTTCGTTGAGTTATGAAATAGATTCTGAAAACTGTATCATCATGATTAGTAACGTTATGAGATAAATAGGAGCAAATTATCGTTTTAACTGTATTTCTTTTCCAGAAAGGTTTTTATCAAATATTGAAAACAGTATCCTGAATATTCACAAACACGATAGTAAACGAATACGCATTGTCTTAAAATGTTAAAGTCAAATTTATGGTAAACTAATTTGTCTTAGCTTTTTATTAATGTAACAAGGAAATAAAATGACTATTGTGATTCATTTCCAAAATAATTACAAGCGAAAAAAGTGTCTAAGCTGTAGAATATTACATTAACAATGAAAACTTTAAAAAATGCATTGCGTTAAAATTTAACACCAATAAGAGGCAGTGTAAGAATATAAACAAACTTTTTAATAGCATATTTCAAAATAAATGAAGGCACATATTTCGAAGTTACTAGAAACCCCTTTTTAAATTGCTTTTATTCCTTTCACACGTGGGTTTATTTGTATGTATGTATGTAACTCTGAATAAAAGATAAAATTCACGTTCTTTACAAATATAAAAGTAATATATTGAATTATATTATTATTACTAAATGCTAAACAGTATTAGTGTTTCAGTTATTTGTATGTAACTCTGAATAAAATAAAAAATTCACGTACTTTACAAAGATAAAAGTATATATTTAATACTATTGTTTATCCTAAAGGCTAAACTATATTACATGTTGATGTATTATAAGTGCATGTAAACTTAGCGGATATTTAATAGCTCTGAAAATCAGAGGGAAATCAGCTAGAGTATCATGAAATATAGTTTATCCTTAAGTATTAATGAGAGATAGTATTAATTTTTTTTTCTTGTAAAAAAAACTCTAAAAGAGTATTTTTAGTTTTTTTAAATCAAAATTAAATTATTAAATAGTAAAATATGAAAGTTACAAAGGCTTTGGTCTGGATACAAAGGCACCTTACAACACTATTTTTCAGCTTGTGTCATTTATATTTTTATTTTTTACCACGAGAAGTTCTTTTAAAAACTATTCTTTAGTAAAAAACTCGTATGTTTAAAAAAAAATATTTATTAAACATTACTTTCATTATTTATAATTATTTTTAAAATCATATAGTACTGTATATTTCACCAATATTGGGAGTAATCCAGTTTTGTAGGAGACGATACTGGTCACTAATAATATCTGTGTTCTTTCTCCTATATTTTAGAGAGTGCAGTTTCGTATTTGGTAAATTTACGTATGTATATTCTTTTACTAATTTAACTCACTTTCTCAGTTGAGAAACAGCAATATCTGCACGATTATTTAATCATCATAAATTTAAAGTTTTGAATGACTTTTCTAATCCAACAGAAAAAAAAACTACTGCAATTCAGCAATGGTTCTAATGTTAACTATCAGGACATCCGGATGCGAGATCACGTTAAGTCACTGCACTGTAAAAAATGAATGTTGTGTTTACAGTATAATACAGCTTATTTTATAGAAATAAACAGTAACAATTGCTAATTTTACAGTAATAAACTGTAAAATTTCTACTTTTACAGTACTAAGCTGAAATATCGCTAATTTTGCAGTAATAAACTGAAAATTTGCTAATTTAACAGTTTATTTCTGTGCATTTTACAGTTTTAAACTGGAACCCCTGCTGCCACTATTATACTGTTGTTTTAACAGTGTAATGAAGCTAAATTTTACGGCAATAAACTAATATTGCTAACTTTACAGTAAGAAACTGTAAAATTACTAGTTTTACAGTTTATTACTGTGCTACACAGTTTTAAATTGGAACCTCTGCTGCCAGTATTATACTGCAAAAACAACATTTCATTTTTTGCAGTATATGACCTCCCAAAAAAGATTACCCCGTCATTTAGCAAATTTCACCGAAAGATTCAGCAAATTTGGCAATATTAGATCATTTAAAACAAATTACTAATATTTGTAATTTAATGTAGGTATATTTGCATGCTCTTATTGTTTTCATTCGGTAAAATATGGTATTTCATTCGTTAAGTTGAGAATTTTTCCCCTTACCGAAAATTTTAGATCAGCGGCACCTGTATACCATCAGTGAAATGAAGAGCTTTGAGGATGAAGGGGCTATGTTACATTTTAAAAAATGAACACTTTTGACAATGGTAAGCAATGGATACATGTAAGTAAATAAAACTTAGTACATCAAAAGTAGATGCCAATAGATCAATTTCATACGCACACTACCGACAAAAATAGGATACAAAAAAGCTGCAACAACTGCAACAATAAAACTTTGAACTTTAACTACTCGCAATTTCTGTTTCGTCAAATAGCCCTTTCATCTCCCAAGCCCTTTAATTGTGAAAGTAGAATGTATCCTTTCTTATTTTTATTAAAAGTATTACAGCTAATTTTAATTGAAAAATAGCTTAAATTCGAAAAACAACATCAGTTTTAAAAATATCACATGATTTCTGAAAAACCACAACACATTTCAAAAACAAACCTCCCACCATTAGAAACCCTACAAGGTTGCCAACGGAAGCAGAAAAACACAAACAAAAACAACGCAACAGAAGCGGCACGTAAAAACAAAACCGTACCTTTCGAACAAAAAAACGGAACAACTTACTTTTCAACGACCGAGGTTTCGCCTGCTTTCTTCTGGACATTTTTAATCCTTTTTAATATCAACGCACGCACAGACACTTTACTCCTATAAGTAGCTCACGAGGTGAAACGGTCGCTACACAGCAGACGACACAGCCACCGAAACATAACGCCGATCGTCTGCATTCGAACGACGACCTGTCGTTTCTATCTGTCGTCTGCTGGTTCGGGGCCCTTGCCGGAAAAATCATCTTCACTCTCCTACGTCACCAACTCCCAGCGGGGCAGACAGACCCCTCTTTCGCCGCTGGAAGGCGCGGAGGGGCGCCCTTGAGGGCGCACGGGCGTGCGCCCCGGAGCTGCGCATGCGCGAGAAGGGAGGGGATGCTGCGCCCTCAACTCCATCTATCCGAGCTGCTCTTCCGCATCTCCGATTCAGAGGTTTTTGCTCAAGTGGAATTTTTCGGAGATTCGGTCAGTTCAAATAGAAGACGCTATTTTTCTTTAATGCTCTATGTTTTTGCGTGAATGGAACATTCTTACGTGTATATTTGGCCTGTAATTTCGAAGTTTAAACTTAAGCTTTTATTTTTTTTTTCTACGTTTGAATACAAGGAACCAATTATTTATCATTTTATAATATCAATTTTGTAGAAAAAATTGTTTTGTTATTAAAAAATAATGTGTCTCGGGTGGGGCCGTATGATTGCAGCAAGAACAAATGATTTTTTTTTAAGAACCAGAAGTTTGAAAAATCAGGGCAGGTTGAATAGTTGACATTTAAAATTTTGCTAAAATTTTAAGTTTAGATTCTTCAATTAAAAGTTATTAGACGCATGTTTTTTTTATTTATTTATTTTCATTATTTATTTATTTATTTATTTATTTTGTTTTTGTTTTGAGCAAAATAATTCTCTTCAAGTTTGGGAGGTTAAAATTAGAGTTTTTTTTTACCACGAAAAAAAAAAAATTTACATTCGACAATACTGTTTGCCCACAGATTGAACCTTAGCAGTACCAATTATTTTTTGTTATCCCAAAGGTCAAAGGTAACTCAAAGTTGCTGAATAAAGATGTTCCCCCTTCATCTTTGACCGTCGTTATGTGCTTGCTCCAGCCGTGAATCACTATATTTTAGTAAATACACATGGAAGAGCAATGCCCAAAAAGAGTAATAGATATGTTTGGTTGACTTTTGAATAATTTAAAATGTCGATTCTAAAATGAAGAAATCTCAAAATTACTTGATTTTCAATTTTTTAAAGTAATTCTTGTTCAGAAGTTTATTGCAATTGTTTATGGGGATGATATTACATTAGATTTTCTTTAACTAACTCAATAGACGTCTAAAAATAGTATAAAGTTGGGGGTTTAAATTAAAAACTAAGAACTACAAATACTTTCTCTTCCTCTCTATGTAATCTGTATAATGCTCAGATCTAGCTATAATTGTATTTATATATTATCGTTCGCCTCAAGCGGTGTGATCAATGCTGCATTTTTTATTGTTCAAGTTTTGGTAAATAATGAAAACAATGAATAAACAACTTTTATCAATTACAAATTCGTAAATAATGTATCTTGACATGTTAAATTTATAATAATAACGTAATATACTAGACATAAAAATAAAGATTTAGAAACTTTAAAATGTCTTTACTTGTTCAGCCACGTCATCTTTTTCATTTATGCCATGAGCAATTCCCAAACATGGACAGTCAGCTTTAATATGACGATATTATACGCAGTTGCCATCCTGGTGCAGAGGCTTCTGATTAATACAGCAGTCATTATTTTACGAATAAAATATTTTTTTCTGCAGGTGCTTGTTCGTTGTCTCATTATTTCAGATTTACTTTTTTTGTGAGGATACTAAATGATTCTTCTTTCCCAAATTTGTGATAAATACGCAGCCTTTGTTTCCCAATTAGAAAGCGCCCAGGTTCGTCCAAACATACTCAATATTGCGGAATTTTTAAGAGGGAACAACAACAAGAAAGACAGCATTCGCTCAAAACGCTTGAGGCGAACCATGATGTGTAACTGTATGTTACAGGAACTAGGCATACAGATGGCATTAAGACAAAAAGAAACTGCAAGAAGAGAAATTTCTAGGAGATGTAATTTGGGGTATAATACTTCCCCAAATTGAATATTTGCAGTACTCAATTTTCTACTTTTTCCGAACTATAGTAACATAAATAACTTATAAATATCGATGTAAAGGTAATTGGCATTTTTTAACAAGTTCCACATAACGCTCAAGGCGCAACGATAAGAGCCATATTACATAAAATCTGAATAGGAACTTGGCACAAAATACAGACTGAAATGTAAAAATTTCTCCCGTTATCAAAAACTTTACCCGTTAGTTTATAACACACATCTTCTGATCAGCAAACTGTTGCGCATTTAAGAGTTTTTTCAGTGTTTTTTTCTTTTTTTTTTTTCTTTTTCTTCTTTTTTTCTGGTTACATCATACCTATCTAAAAATATGACCTGAAATTCAAAAACTTATTCCAAAGTATGATTACATACAGTGAGATTCAAAAAGTTTTCAATGACAGAAAATCTAAATGTAACTCAACAAAATTTCAAAAAATATATTTCATCAAAAAACAAAATATTATTATTATCTCAAACGAAATTGAGACTCATTTTAAGTAAGAGTGGGAGAAAAGCAATTTTAATCTGTTTGTCAGGTTAAGCGCTTCATTGTCACGGAGTGTTTGAAAAAGACAAATCTTTTTTTTTTTACTACTAACCTGAAAAACACTAAAATTCAAATAATTGAAACGGAAAATCTAAATTTAAAATTGTAAAAGCCGCTTAAAATATCAAAAAAAAATAAATAATAATAGAACTATTAATTTCATAAATTGCTCACTGAAAGGGTTTTAAAAGCTAATTTCAAAGAGAAGGGGAGAAAAAAATCAATCGGTTTTTGGCGGATTTAGTGCTTTACAAGATCTACTGCAAAAACCGTAGTAAAACTCTATATTGGAGCGTTTTTGCGCCGTATGGACTTTTTCTTCACTTAGCTTTTGCAACAATTAGTCTGGGAGCAACTGGTTTTCCGTGCGCTTTTTGTGATACAATTATGACAGTTGGTTTTTCTAAAAGGTATTGGCACCAGGAATACGAATTCGGATGTTGCCACCCCCAAAAATAGTGCAGGGGGGCGTAAGGGGGGGGCAAAGTTTCTTCACTAAAATAATTATATCTTCATTATTTCATGCCTTACAACCAGTTTTCAAAGCGTAAAATGCTTAAATCCACTTAATTATAACATAATAATGCATAAAAAGCTGAATTTAAATTGCTGACACGTGTTTCGGAGCTATTAAGAGCTCCCTTTTCAGTGTATAAGATAAGAGCTTATGAATGAAAATTCATCCGGCTGAAGGGGTTTTTTTCATTGAATAGAGGTGCCTTGTTATCAAGCCCATCATTTGGAAAACCAAGGGGGCTAGGGGTTGCTGCCTCCCCCCCCCTTTAGAAACAAAATGCAAATGCACATTTGTGAGCTCATTTATCCTTTAACACATAGTATACATTGAATTTGCACTTTTGCCCAGGACTGTAATCGCCCCTTCCGGGGGGCGGGAGGGGGGTTGAAAAATTAATGTTTTTATTTATTTATTTATTTACTTTATTTTATTTATTTATTTATTTTTTTGATCAGGGAGAGGGGTTCAATCACCCCCGCTTATCTGATAACTTATTCCTCTTAAATACCAATTTTTTTCGTCATTTATCGCCCACCACAATTTTTTTTAAAGCACTGCTAAAGGAAGTTTTTACAGCCACAAATGTGCTTTAAATAATATAAGTCAGTGATACTCATTGTGAGTGATCTGAAATATACCTGAATTTTTAAGTTAAAAAAATGAGAGAAAGATTTTTAAAGTGTATTCACTCAAATAATAATATAATGACAACATTAATGAACCCAAATTTCCCATGGACTGTTTAACATTGTTTGTTTCTGTTGCTGAGTGTAAAAAGTAATTTTAAACAAACTAAACATTTATTGAAACAAAAATATTTTATTTCATTATACCTCATTATACATTTTCAGCTGTATTTATGTAAACAAAATAGTTAAATAAAAACATGTTACAAATAACACACACGCAGTCATATGACAGTAGCATTTGAAAAAAGTAATAGATGGAATCCATAGATGGTAAAAGAAAAAGACAAATTGTTCTTAAAACAATGGAAGAAAATGTAAAAGCCTTGCCTGTTTCTTTCATGCATCTATACTGGATGCGACACTACAGGAGCGTTTGCTGGAAAAGGTAAACTCTCCTGTTGGAAAGCCTTGCAGCAGTCTGATAAAAATATTTTGCAAATTTAGGAATTAATTCTACACCATCTGAAGATATTTTTGGTGCATTAGAACAGTTTGTTTCTCAAAATTCACCTGCCAAACTGTTCTAAATCAGATGTTGGCTCTGTTCGGTTCATGTTATTCCGAAAGAAAATTACCAAATCAGAGAAGATGCCACCAACACAATCAGCTCCTCGCTATGCCATCATGAGAGCACATTATCCGGCCATGATATGGCAAAATGATGTCATTGCATGTCTGAATATTCCACAGCCAGATGCTGGTTATGGTTGGGAAATGCAAGACAGCAAATTTGTTCCCCAGATGACCAGAATGGAACCTGCTCCACAGGCGATTCTAGAACTAGTAAAATGCTCATGCAAAAAAAGTAAATGTTCTGCACTGCTGTGCAAATGCAGCCGTCACGGATTTCCATGCACGGACATGTGTGAATGTTTGGATGTAGATGATGAAAATCACTGTTTTAACTGGTATGAGGAGAACAGTTCAGATGAATCTGATAATGAAACTCACTTTTAATTTATATTATGTACTAGCTTAATACCCGGCGTTGCCCGGGTGCTTATTAATACAACATAGCATTCAGGGAAAAAGAGTTTGAAAGAGTTCTATTCATATGAGCATAAAATAATTTGCATCAATCTGTCTCTTAGGTACAAACTTTGAAAAAAACTAAAATATTACAGAAAGTTAAACGTTTACCGAAAAATAGTCTTATCAAAAGGTGAAAATTAAAGAGAAATGTTGTCTGTGCTTTGCCGCGTCCACTGGCATGAAATATATGCACATGGAAGTGAAAAAATTGCATCAAATTCACCCGCCAAATTCAAAATATTAACTTTTCTCTATTAACTGTTCCCACCTACAAAGTAAAAATTGTTATAACTCAATCTAATAAATCTGTCTGAAATAAATATGTTTCTCGTTCTGAAGGCTTATCTCCATTGCAGACGCAACTGTTGTCGCATTGCAAATTTGAAATTCAAATCCGCGGTTCTTTTTATAAAGTCCACATGAATTATGATTGTTTTTTACTTATTTCAATGCTAAAAGGAAATAGGTGAGCCTTAAATTGAAAATTCATTACTTTAATCGTAATCATTGTTGGAAAATACTAATATTTAAAAATCTTAAATTTCATCAATTTGAATACTAAAAGGCCTATCTCGATTACAATATAAATAGGCTAGATTCCTATAAAAGGGTCATTTTTTGACAAAAAATTTAAATTTGAGCTTTTTAGATTTTTTAAAATTTCAAGACCCCGCCTATGAGAATTCTAGGGCATCAAGGAACCTCTGTGTCAAGTTTGATGAAAATCTGACGCAAACTGTGGATTTGTATAGAGAACAAGTATATATATATACATACACTCATTTTTATAGATATAGATTATTATTATGTGACTTATTGTTTTAAAATTCTTCCTAGCAACGTCTTTTTGAAACGATCAAGAATATGAAAAATTACTTCATGGGTTGATTTAAATATGTCTATTACATTTTCTTTCAAATGCTACTGTCAAATGAGTGCGTGTGTGTTGTTATTTGTAATTATAGTTCTACTTTCATGTTTTTATTTAACTATTTTGTTTGCACATAAATGCAGCTGAAAATGTAGTGAGTATAGTAAGGGCTATAATGAAAAGAAACATTTTAGTTTCAATACATGTTTAGTTTGTTTAAAATTACTTTTTACACTCAGCAACAGAAACAAACACAATGTTAAGCAGTCTATGGGAAAATGGGTTCATTAATGTTGTCAGTATATTATTATTTGAGTGAATACACTTTAAAAATCGTTCTCTGATTTTTTTAACTTAAAAATTCAGGTATATTTCAGACCACTCACAATGAGTATCACTGGCTTATATCATTTAAAGCACATTTGTGGCTGTAAAAACTTCCTTTAGCAGTGCTTTAAGCAACAAAAAATTGTGGTGGGCGATAAATGACGAAAAAATTGAACCCCTTTACCTGATCAAAAAAAAAAAAAAAAAATGAAATAAAATAAATAAATAAATAAATAAACAAATAAATAAATAATAATAAAATAAAATAAAATAAATTAATTAATAATTTAAAATATTCATATTTCAACCCCCTCCCGCCGCCCCCCCGGGGGTGATTACATTCCCGGGCAAAAGTGCAAATTCAATGTACACTATGTGTTGAAGGATAAATGCGTACACAAATGTACATTTGCATTTTGTTTCTAAAGGGGGGGAGGTGGCAATCCCCCTCTTGGTTGTCCAAATAATGGACTTGATAACAAGGCACCTCTATTCAATGAAAAAAAAAAAAAAAAAAAAAAACACCTTCAGCCGGATGAATTTTCATTCATAAGCTCTCATCTTATACACTGAAAAAGGAGCTCTTAATAGCTCCGAAACACGTGTCAGCTATTTGAATTCAGCTTTATATACATTATAATGTTATTTTTAGTGGATTTAAGCATTTTACGCTTTAAAAACTGGTTGTAAGCCATGAAATAATGAAGATAAAATTATTTTAGTGCAGAAACTTTGCCCCCCCCCCCCTTACGCCCCTCTGCACTATTTTTGGGGGTGGCAACATCCGAATTCGTAATCCTAGTGCCAATACCTTTCAGAAAAACCAACTGTCATAATTGTATCACAAAAAGCGCACGGAAATTAAAATTTAACCATTTGCTCCTCCACTAAATGGTTAAATGCAGACAGTTGAAATTGCTTTGTGAGTACACTATTATTCTTTTGAAAATCAACGTCAATAAAGCAGAACTTCTTCTTAGAATTTTTTTCCTTTTTTTATGTATGACTAGATTTATTAGAAAGAGAAATAACTGAGACATGAGGATATAAATAAAAGCGTAAGAATAATTCCATAAACATAAAATAAATGAAATGCTTCAACAGCAGTGCATAAAAAAAAGAGTGGAGCTGGTTTTTTTTTTTTTTTTTTTTTTTTTTTTTTTTTTTTTTTCCCCGTACGGTTTCCATGGAGACGACGCAAAATTTCTGAACTTGATAAGCCTATTTTAAAGTAACCGAGAATAGTCATAGAGTAATAAGAGATTAAAAACACTTAAAGAACGATCGAAGTTCAAGGTTATCAAAAATAACTTTTTGATACTTATTACGTTAAAAGAAGGATACCTTATAAATCTGCAATGCATCATTAGAGCCCTTTATAATTTTCTAATGATGCATTCACTTTATTCTTTTTTCCTCTTGAAAAATAAATGGCATTTTAATGACATAACTACCAAAAACAAGGAACTTAAAACCCACTACGTTTAATAAATAGATGTTTTACATAGACTCTGATTCCGCACTAAATGCGTTGAAAGGAAAGCGTAAATTACCGTCGCCAATTACTGCCTGGTCTCTAAAGTAGGCCCCGTAGCGATCAGCTATCCTCCACAGTTTAAGCAGAATTCGAAACTGTCACACATGATTTACCATCAATTAAAAATGGAGATTTACCGCCAAGTTTATCGCCAATGCTCATATTCCGAGATTTACGTCTTTTCGTGAAATTAATTATAGTTTTTATCCTTCTGTCGTTAATTGCTGAACACCGGTACAACAAAGTTCAAGTCGTTGGAAACGAATTATTGAAGGATTGGACGAGGCTTGTTTATATTGAAAAACAATTTTTTTCTTTCTAATGATTAGTTCGACGGTGGGATGCGAGACAAAAACTGCCGTAAAAATAAAGATAATAAAGGTCATGTAATTGTAATCCTAATAGCTTTATGCTGAGTTTTAATCATTTCCCATACATAAGTTCAGTGTTGTTTTCTGTAGAGTATGCAGCGTTTTGAATCTTAGAAACTACAAAAATACTGATTCATGCAGATATATATAAATAAAGAAATAATAATCTTTAAATTAATTTAAAAAAAAAACGCTTTTAGCTGCACTTATAAATGCATCAACATGTAATAAAGTAATCTAGTTTATTTAATATATTTTAGCCTTTAGTATTAATAATACTTCTAAATATCTTACTTTTTAACCGACTTCAACAAAGGAGGAGGTTATACAATTCGTCGGAGAAATTTTTTTTTTCGGTATGTTTATGTTACAAGATTACTCGAAGATGCCTGGACCGATTTCAAAAATTCTTTTTTTGTTAGAAAGGTCTTTCTTTCCGATTGGTCCCATCCTCTCGTGGTCCGGGTTCGATAACGGGAACCTGCAGAAATCTTTCGAAAAAGAAATTGGGATCACAGTAATCGTAATAATGACCATTTTGAACGCCAGGCTTCTCTGGATTGCATAATGAAATTCATTTCTATGGTCTTTTTGAAAATTTTAAACCGAGTATCTTTCTATGTCCTGCTTTTTTCTCCTTAACTCCAACGAACTGAAAGTCGTACCAGGTACTAATTGATTCGTAATATTTCAGGTTTTATTAGTCTTAATTTACATAAGTTTTGATAAAGGAATTCTGAAGAAAGTGAGGAAAATCTCCAAATTTTTGCTCAAATTTAAAGCGATTTGTCCTAAATGATTAAGGCAGGGATTCAAGTGAAACAGACAATCGCAAATTACAATCGCGACTGGAAATGAATTACATTAGAACGTTTCTTGATAAAAACATCGTGACGTCAGCGTGACGTTCGCCTATGAAAAACGAGCTAGATAAAAAGTCACAGCCTACTTGGCAAATAAGAGGAGATCGCTGAGTGCTTGTGAGCTCTTATTGGCTCCACCCGTAGTGACGTCATGCCAATTTAAGTTGATGATAATGTAATTCACTTCCAGTAGCGATTGCAATTCGAAGCGATCGCAGTGCTGTTTCACTTGAATCCCTGCCTAAATATGAAATACATTGTTACAAAACGTGATTGATATGAAACAGTTATTATAATGATAATGCAAATTTTGAATGAAGGCTTAACTGAAGCAAACATGAAACTCATTAGCGTGCCATGCCACGTGCGTAATACGTCGTAAAATTTTATGAACCGCCAGCATCTAGTGTTCTTTTGAAATATAAACTAGTTGAAAAGCCGTTAATATTTAGCCTTTGATTAAACTAGTATACAAATAAATACTAGAGAATAACAAGGATTATTTTTAGTGTCAATCGTTTAAAATTTTAGACGGGTTGATACTTTCGTTGTTTTTTCCTTACCTAGTTTATTTTATGAAGCATTTGCTTAAGCAAATTAGGTGAAGTTTTGTAATGGAAACATTACCTTTTTTCATATGTACATTTACACTAAAAAGAATAAAATAAGATATTTTTGGAAAAAAAAAATTGAACCGACTTCGGAACTTCACTCGGCAAGTGCTCTAAAAAGTAAAAAATAATTTTATTCTTTGAACACCATCGACACTACATTTAAACATAAGTTTTGAAGTCGGTGCAAAAACTATAGATGAAATGATGTTTATCTACATTTTGCCAACATTTTTCAGAGAAACCATTGAAAATTAAGAGCTGAATATTTGTACCATTACATACATATGTGGTTGTCAATGTAGTGTATGCGAATGCTATTAAAGAACCTGGATTCATTGCAATTTATATATATATAGTTAAATTATAGTTTCGTATGATTCTATATAGTGTTTTTGCACCAACTTCAAAACTTATGTTTAAATGTAGTGTCGATGGTGTTCAAAGAATAAAATTATTTTTTACTTTTTAGAGCACTTGCCGAGTAAAGTTCCGAAGTCGGTTCATTTTTTTTTTCCAAAAATATCTTATTTAATCAGAGCTCGTCCACAAATGATACCACGCTTTAAATGGGATGAAACTGTGACTGTTTGTGAGCAGGTGAGTTAGGGAGGGGTAACAAGTATTATGACATTAAACATTTAGGTTTAAAAAAAAACATTTAGGTGAAGAGTGACACTTAGCATGAAATTAATTTATTTATTCTCCTGGTAATGATATTGAAAATAATTTGAGTTTCCCTTAAAGTCATTTCACGAGAAAAGAAAGACTTTCTTTCTTCTCGCTTTCTTGCTTCGCTCACCAACTCCAGTTCGTCGCCTGCGGCGACTACCTCACCGCCTTTGGCGGCTCGATCAACAATCTGCTTCTGGTGGCTTGGAGTCAAATCGACTATATGTCACCGAATACTGCGTCCCCGCTGAAAATGAAAATAATCCAACCACCTTGATGTTTAAAAATAATTTTCTGTAACTGAAATGCTCACATACCCTTTAACAGCACAGCAACGGTTTCTCTATAATTTAGAATAATTCGTTAAATAAATGAGACCCTCCTCCCTCCCGTCCTGATATAAAAAATGAAAAAATATGAACATAAGTTAAAAACATAGTAAAATATCTAGCCCAAACAAAAAATCCAGCTTCTTTCCCTTGCAAAAAAAACCCCGCAAATACGCAATGTAACTTATATGAAATCACGTAAACAAAATAAAATACCGTAAGAAAAATGGCAACCTTTCTTAAATGTTTAAAAAAAAAATGAAGAAAATATGAGCAATCGTGTATATTTTGTTGAACAAAGACAAGCAATAATCAAAACGAAGAGTCACCGGTTTTATTTGTCGAATACGACCTTGTTGGAAAAGTTTTGGAGCCGTTTGGTTGAATGTAATATAATTTTACTCAAGGTGAGCCTTGAAAAATGACTAAATTAGAATTACTTCTGTCTCTTGTTCTAATTATCGGAGAGAAATGAAACAAACATCTTCTTTTTCAGAAAAAAATCTCTTTCCAACGATAGTTAACATAAGGGGTTGGGGGATTTTTTGCCCCCTAATTTGGTGGAGTATGGGAAATGTATGCTTAAAAGATTAATTAAAAAAAAAACTAATTCGAAATTAAGAAAAATGGCTCCAAGGTGCAAATCTACGGGGCTCGAGCTAATTTTGTACCAAGTTTCAAGTCTGCAAGTGCTATGGGGCCGCCTGGACACAGGCCAGCCATAAACATCCTTTCACAATATCTTAGAGCTTACTTTTTTTTAATATACAGAGAAAATATTTTCGCGTCAAACTTCTACAATGTAGGAGATGCTTGCAGGTGGTATCTAATGATTACCTTCTCCAAATTAAAAACGTTTCAATTAAGAAACACTTTATTGAAAACTTAATCAATGCTCCTGTTTTTCATCTTCATAATGATTCTCTGAGTGATGTTATGAAGTCTTAATACCAACTAAAAGTGACAATGTAGTTATAAAAGAAGTACAACTGACAGTTCCAAAAAAATCCACTATGACGTATCTAAAGAATTATTAAAATAATTAGGAAAAAGAAAAGGTATTTGCTATCATTAGCTTCGAGCCACACATGTTTTCCGTGGGCGTTACTACTGCACACATTGACTGAAATTGAGACGCAGTGCCGTTGCCTTGGTGGTCGCAAAGCGAATTCGACAAGACATGTTGCGCAAGACGTTGACTCCAAGTAAAATTTATACTCATTTGAGCTAATGAACTGTGCTGATAAAGAAGTAGTTTTGTCCACTTGGTGGTCGATGCTGAACGTACCCCAGTAGCTGTCTGTTCTTAAAATTAGCGATTTTTTCTTTTAGTGGACACAGACCTTCTGTGGGTGTTGTGCCTTCATGAGAGCATGCAGTTTGCACAGCTCAACAAACACGGTGGTCATAATCAAGTATTTCATGTAATTCCAGATTCCAAACTGGTCACGTATTATTGCATAAAGCCCGGAACGTTTAGAAAAGCATTAAATTATTTTTAATTACTACCTGGCTTCAACAATGATGGGGATAGCAATTAAAGCAACTTTCTAACTTGTGGGGTCGGTAAGTTCATATGGGCGGAAATTCCCATCCGTCAGTGATCAGTTATGTTTTGGATGCTTATTTCCCAGATTAGGCAGCAGCTGAATTTTGATAAAGACTGCATTTAGGTTTGATATCATCTTGTTTGGAGACGTTAAATACTTTTGAACCGCCCCTGGGTGGACTAATCCATCACCATTGGCAACATTTTATCCTTCACCCATTTTTAGGTTCAGCGTGTGACATAAATACATATCTGCTACATTATAATGGCAATGTGTTATATAATTATTCAGATCAGCGAGCTAAATTAAAAGTTCATCAAAATAATTACATATTACGAAAGAACAAATTAATTGATTAAAATGAGGCAATGAGAAGCATTCCATAGCTTCACTTTAACAGCTATTTTCAGTTTTCATATCCCAAATCCATCAAATAATCTTTATGCTGCCATTTTAAAATTTATTCATAATTCAGAGCCTTCAGAAATTTATTGACTTGTGTGTTAGATGCTTGATAATCATTTTACCGTTTTATCAACATTTTAAACTATAACCCTGTTCCCATTGCAAAATTTAACTCGGGTCACCTTCATCCGAGTTCAGATAACCCATTTGGGAAATGGTAATCCTTAACCGGGTTAAATTTCGCAATGCGAGCAGGGCTTACGTACACTTTAAAATTTATGAAATAAAAAGCTTCTAAACCGTTTAAAACATTAACAACTCCTCAATTTATAGTGAAGCGTTCGATCTTTTAGTGCAAAAAAGTAATAGTTGCTTTCTGAATACTGCAAGAGTTGAACATTCCTTCCCTGTAAAAGGATTTATATTTTTGCAGAACCTAAAAAAAGGCTTAACATTTTTAGGTGGCCGGGAAGAGGGAAGGAAATGAATGAAAAATGTAGTTCATTTCACTTGACCGGTGCTATTAAAAGTGTTCAACTGTTACATCTTTTACTGATTTGAATATCTAATGGACCACATAGACACATGTGTACCATCAATTTACACAAAATCTAACGAACCTATTTTTACAATATAATAACTTGCTATTCAAGTCATTATATTGTAATTTGAAATTTTTGCGAAAAAATTATCACTCTACCCCAAAGCTTATGACCCTAAAAAAGGTTGAGGTGTAATTCCTTCAGGTTCGATGGAGGCATTTTGTGCCATTACTACTTAACAAAATAAAACATACTCACTTGCTCTGGCAAACGTTTGTTCTAAATTGTAAAGAAAAAAGTACTTAGCGAGATAAATTTTTATTCATCTTCAATTCCAACTTCGGAAATAATCTGGAAGTGAGGGGCACTGTGCCAAACTAGGGAAAGGGTAGATATTATCAACTAAGCTTCTGAACAAAATTTGTTAACCAACGGACATATTAATGATATGCTTCTCGTTTGACCAAAGAACATTAATTAAGAAAGTAATTAAAAGTATTTGGTACAAGAAGTAATATATGCCGCGTATAATTTTTTTCCTATTATTATTATTTTATTCTTTATTCTTTTTTCTTCCCCCCCCCCCTTTATATCAGCGAAGTTTTTGCTATTATATGTATAATATTTTGTTAGAGATATTTTGGCAATCTACCTATCTGAAATTATTTGCTTACAAGAAGTAATATATTGCGCACTATATTTTTTTAATTTCTCATCTCCCCCTCTTTATATCAGCGGCATTTTTGTTATTAAACAATGCGTTTTTTTTTTTTTTTTTTTTGAGAGAGAGAGAGAGAGATAAATTTTAGTAATCTATCGATTTCCACTTCTTTGCTCCAATTTAACGAATTAAATAGCTACTTCTGCTAACATGCTGTTTACACAAAATTATTAATTAGAGTAATAATTGATAGATGCAAACGCCAATATTAAGTACCAAGTTAAATGCTCAATTTTAAGGAAAAAAGAAAAACTGTCGAAAGCCGAATATTTTTGCAAATCCAATTTAAGAAATAAATACATTTTCTTCAATAAAACTGTTAACTTTATCGTCCAGAATACCTTCCAAAAACTGAGCTATGCAGCCCATTACGTCCAGTGCAGGCTTTAAATCGTACTACCATAGAATATATAAAAGAAGATTGAAAACTAACACACCTATAAATCAGTATAATTAGAGGCTAGGCTTCATGAAATATTAGTTTCTGAAGTCCATACTATTTGTGTTTTAAAAATTGAAACAAAAGGGATCCATTTATTTTTAACAGCAAGCAACCATATTCATGGCCCTGAAAACATGTCTTTATCACCTCATTACCGCATTCATAAAACACCATAGTCCAGTCATCTGCTATGTATTCTCCCATGTATCCCTCATCAGCATTAAGATGAATTTAACTTGACAGTAATTATTCAGAAGAAAAAAAAAATTGTGCCCCCCCCCCCCCCCAGCACCATCTAGTTTAAAGGAAAAATGGCCGTTCTTCCGTAAAAGGTAGGCGTGGTCCAAAATATCAAGACAATGGTGTTCTTCTTCGCCAACTATTTCCGAGGAATTCTGAACACGTCTGAAGTTGTGCTTTTTCCTTTTTTTTTTCTTCGCGGTGTTCTGTGTACACTCTGAGAATAAGTTTTGATGGCTTAACACTAATGAATAGGCAGGAAATTACATAGTTTTGAAAAAAAAAATATAATATGAATCATGTTTTTGATCATTAAACACAGATGTTCTTATGTTGTCAGGTTATTCTTTCATTATTTTTATTTTACTAGCAGTTAATAAATCGGTTTTGTCTTTTCATTAATTATAGCAGTTTTATGTGGGACAAGTATGTTTTTTTTTACAGCACAGTGTTGCAAATATTTTTGCAAATAAATACACAGAAGGACCCCTCTTTAACGATCCTATTGGGATCCACAACTTTATTAGCTAAATTGAGGTGGATAGGAGAGATATTTTTTCAAATACAATGTACAACCACAACTACCACAACTCAAGTGCAACAACTTCAAAACCAGCAAAAGATTTGGATATTTGGACACTTTTTTTTTCATCAGAAAGTTAGTTAATTCAGAGGGTTCTTCTTTACATTAGTAAAAATGGTACAATTTATGATAACTAAAGTTTCAACCTTTTTTATTTCCTGACTCTGAAAATTTCTTTCTGAATTTTATAGCAAAGGAGGAAAATATTGTATAACAGCTGCTGCTCTGCAGCTGAAATCATTTCATAAATTTAACATTGTTAAGACACATGAGGCACGAGAAAAAAAAAGAATCGCTTTTGATGGCAGTTTCAGTTTTGATTACAATAGCTATTGATTCTAAGAAAAAAATCCTACTTCATCTACTTCAGTTGCGTAGCTAGGCACCTGTTCACCAGGGCAAACTAAGGTTTTCTTTTCTTTTAAGAAAGCAATTTTGATATAGTACGGGAAAATTGCATAATAGAACGACTAGAATCCTCAAATAAAATCCATTTCATTTGTACCTGGACGCACTTCTCTGATGTTTAAACAGTAAAAAATTACATTTTCTTTAAAAATGCATTTTGAAAATTAATTTCAAAACTAACAATTGCATTTAATGGAAATGTTACTCAATGAATCAGTTAGAGCCATTATTGTTTTTTAATATCAATTTCGTTCAATATTCAGCCATTTTATCATCAAAAAAGAAGAATAATTGAGATTTTTTAGCGAGCTATAATTTGTAACATATTTTTGAAATTAGTATTAGTAGGGATGCACCGATAAGCAAATTGGCCGATTACCGATTACCGATTAATCGGCTGTTGATAATCGGCCGATTAATCGGCTGGGCCGATTAATGATAATTTTGATTGTTTTCCTACTACAAATTTTACCATCACTGATTTTTCTCTCTTTTACAATTCCAAGTTTAGAAATAGTAAGTAATTTATTTCTGAGAGAAGATTTTTTTTCCCATTTTCCTAGTTTTCACAAAATAATTTCAATATTTTATCAAATTTCTTAGAACCAATTTTCATATTATTGTCAATATTATTAACACATTGTTAGTTAGGTTAATTGGACATAAAAAAAAAAAAACGAGGGGAGGGGGAGTCTTTGGTGAGCACTCCAATTTAAGAGTACTTTCAATCCATATTTTTTAAAAATTAGTAACAATTTAATTCAATACTTACATTTCTTGAAAATTAAAGGTTATGTAAAAGCACTGAGCTAAGGAGAAAACTATCGCCACATGAAAAATGTGTAGCAACATTGTCTATGTAATTGTATATCTATTCAAAGTAGGAGACTTAATTAAAAAAGCTTTATATCAACTGTGAGGATTATTATTACTGTTCATAAAATTATTCATCATAATTTCTTAGTGAAGGTATACTTTAAAGAATAATATTTGAAAAATATTTTTTCTGCCGATTAATCGGCCCGATTTTGCCGATTATTAATAATCGGTAAAGTGGCCGATTATGGCCGATTAATCGGTACTGCCGATTAATCGGTGCATCCCTAAGTATTAGCAACGCTAACTACACCAACTAATTAAGACTACATCACCACATTAATTTCAATACATTTTATTTCATTTAAAATTTTACTGATTTAAAACTATGAGCTCACGTAAACAAAATGTATTGTCTATTTATTCTATGTCAAAAGTTCGTTTTTCCCATGTACAGCTATTGATCCGAAACTAAATTAGATGACCATGAACTAGAAAGGAACACAAAAAGTACAGATGAAAGTTTCAAACGGAATTATCCTCTTTCAAGAAAACCCTAGAAAATCGATACGACATTAACATCACCTATGAATTTCTATACCTCATACAATATTGGGTGCAAATTTGACTGATTTCTAACAGAAACAGTGGGCAGGTTAAAGTTCTAATCGATTTCGTTTTAACAATAAACATATATGATTGATAAAAACAAAGTAGGATAATGTAGATAGAAAGCAGCTTTCAGCAATCTTGCTTTTTTACGTTGTAATAATTTCTTTTACTTTTCTTCATGAAAGTATTATTTTATTTCTTACTAATTCCACTGTTCAGGGCAACACTGTTCTTCTCCTCAAGGCAAATTATTTTACAAATCTATGAAAAGCATTCGACCCACCTCTCAGAATAATATTCATATACAAATAATTAACTACCCCATGATTCAAAAAATACATCATTTTCGATTTGTAACTATTTATTAAATGTTTCCATTACGAGTTACTCTTAATAACTTGTTGAGAAAAGTCACCACCTGTCTTCACAGATAGCAATATTCTGATACAAATTAGGGAAAATATTAGTATCCTTTACCTCATTAACCGCATAAAAATTCAACTACATCATTCTGCCAGCCACTACAGATCATGATATGAGAAGCTAATCAGACCACCTGTGGCGCTCAGGGTACATACACGAACATCACCACGATAAACCGTCATGAACAAGTGAATGCGACATGTTCCATCTACATCCAGATCACACAATCCTTCATCAGATTGATACTATTTACGAAAAAAATCTCTCCAGACCCATAGACCCTTCCCTTCAAGTTACGTCTCCTATCTTGACACATCATTAAAGGAATCAGCCATTGACATTCAATCAGATATCGCATGCTAAAGCTTTGTCCACATTCCTCGTGTCTTAAATCACATCCCTAACCCTTCGAGTCCGTTGACCATAATACCCCCCCCCCCCTTTTCTTTCTTTCATCGGAATTCTTTGCCACCTGTGAAACGGTTTCAAATAACTAGCCGCCTCAAAAACAGTCAGGTGATATCAACGCTTAAAAAAAGATTTAGAAGAAGAAACAAAAAGAGAAGCTAACCCACCCTCGTAGCCTCTAGCTTCTGTTACAGTTTTCAAGCAGATGCGGTGGGTTTTTGTTTGCTTGTTTCTGTTGATTTTAACTTACACCCACAATTATAGGGACCGTTAACCAAGTGAGATTGTCTCTTGAAAGGTTGCTTTGCTCCGTAATCTAGAAGTATAAAGAGTCGAGTAAGTTAGATAAACCAGTGCTTCTAAGTCTGCCATAAAGTTAGAAACCATAGTATTAATTTGTGGATTTTCAAAAAAAAAAAAAAAAAAAGTGCTCTTTTATTCTATAAGCGATGCAGAAAAGTTAACTTCACATGCATAATCTACAAGATACACTTTTAGACGAAAAAACTTATGAAACGCTCACTCTTATTTGAAAGGATTTTCTCTAAAAGCCAATTGATTGTTCAAGCCAATTAATTCATTGAAATTCTGCTGAGGGTTTGTCTTCTTATTAAAGTGGACAGTTTCAATTTTATAATAAAGATTTTTTAAATTCATTGATATTTTAATTAGCACCAAAATTTAATCTAGTGAACAACACTCAACATTCTTGAAGCGGTTAATGAGCTCCATATGCCCGCAGCGTGAGTATTTAGTGTATATTCAATTATTCTTTCAAGAATAAATTTAGTAATCAATCCGTAATATTCATGAAAAGCTTTTCTGAACATTTTTGTTTTAATTGTAAGAAATGTGTCAAATTTAAATTCACAGGTAATATCTACGAAGTACCATGCTGTGAATTTTGGATTAAGTCAACGTTCCGTAATCAGAGTGTGTATGTCTGTACAACCACTATGCCAGTGGATTGCATACAATGTGAAGCGACTTATTAGTAATCGTGGGAAAGCTGTTGCCTTTTCGTAAAACAACATATTGGTGTACATTCTAGTTATATTCACTATCTATAAAGATGACGGGCTCTGTATATGTATGTTTGTAACTGATGGCTAGAAGCCCCCACAGCACCTACAGACCTGAAACTTGGCACACAATTCGAACGTATCTCCGTAATCTGCTTCGAATTCTAAATTTCGAATTAATTATTTTTAAATGAATTAATTAGTCTCATTTTTGGTGTATCCGGCATAATTGCGGGGGGGAAACTTTCTCCCACCCCCTAACATAAAACATCGTTGGAAAGGGTTTTTGGCACGTTTCTCTCCATTAATTAGAAAAGGAGATATTAATTACTCAAAATTGGTCAATTTTCAAGGCTTAACCCTGCTACTGTGTTCGGGTCCTTTTCGACCCAAAACAGATTTCATTTGCTTATAAATTTTCGAGTAACGTTGGTATAGCGTTGTAACTTCATGAATGTGTTCATTTTCATGTTATATTACACACATATTTTTTTTGTTTTGATTGAAGTATAACCCTACTTGTCAAAAAAAAGTTTACTAATACTGTGTTCGGGTCCTTTTGGACCCATATGATTAAAAAGCATGTATCAGAGAAACAAAATCATTTTAGGCTTGTTTATTTTATGCATAATTTATGAAACAATAAATAAAACATTTGTTCATTGTTTTTGTACGTTTTTTAAATATTTTTTAATGGTTATCTTCTGTTTTTCTTTCATTCATTTTTTTTCTTCTTTTTTTTCTCTCTGAATACCATTTCTTCCTTTCTATGAATTGAAATCAGTACCAGTGAAAATGTTTCAAGGTTAACTTTCATAGAACTGCAAACTCTGCAATTATGCCTATCTGAGGGGAACTCCCTTTTACCCCCTCTCTCCGCCGCTTCCCCCGCGCATATGATTCTGTACATAAATCTGTACATCTCATACAAATGTTGTACTGTTCGTATTTCCATTTTTAACACTCCTTTTTAAGCTTAAAAATCTCTAGTAAATTTCTTAAAGTGACAGCTTACATAATTTTGTTAGTTTTCTTTAGTACGAAAACTGGAATTGCTATAATATTTAAATTTTATTTATGTGTTTTCTCGGATTAAATATGTAAAATAAAATACAAAAATTGAGTGATTTATATTTGGAAGTTTCTAATAAAATCAAATATAACAATTTAACTTGAAAAAATATAAAAAAAAAGCGGTGCTAGGGAATAAATTACATATGTTGGGTCCATTTGGACCCGAACACAGTATACGTATGTTCGGGACGAACACAGCAGCAGGGTTAACTCTATAGAGTCATTCCACGTCAACTGGACCAATTTTTCAAATCGTCCCCACTCGACCATCTCCGATTTGGATTTGATTTTACAGAGGTGTAGACATGCCTATGAAACTAACCTGTGCAAATTTTTAGCTTTCAAGATCCAAATCTGGAGGAGCTAGGATCCCGCAAAAAATGTGGCCTAAAATGGCGGATGAACTTCGTGAAACAAGTTGCAATGTTTAGGTCAAGGTTGCAGAAAATTTTATCACAGTGGAAGCCTAATTTTTTTTGGAGCTTAAAGTACTTTTGGTTGTAAACACTCTCCAGTATATTCTTTGAGATTGCGCTTATTAGATTTTGTGTAGCATGTGCCTAAACTTGCGAAAAAACGCGGTGGGCAATTTTTTTCCTGGATTTCAGGTTGTCATAAATTTTTAACCAAAAAACTTCAAAAGTTTATACTTCGTAGTTTTATTGTCCAAATACTTGTTTTTAATGTTTTACAGCTACAGAGCTTAAATATTGTATTTGTAAAAGATATTGGCACCCTAAGTGTCGATGAAAACGCTTCTTTTGAAAAATCGCCTGTTTTCAACTCCCTATATCTCAGGTTTGTCACCTAAGACCATTTTTTCTTTGGCACCACTAGAAAGAATAGATTTTTTCCTATCGAAATGAGTTTTTTTTTCGATGGTGTTCTTTCGAATAAGGATGAAAAAATTAGCTTGAAATACTGTCTGTTATGAAGAATTGGCATAATTAGGTTAAGACTGCAGAAAATTTTATCACACTGGGGGCCTAATATTTTTGGAATTTAAAGTACTTTTAGTTGTCAATACTCTCCAGTATTTTTTGTGAGAATGAGCTTATTAAATTTTGTGTAGCACGCATGTCAACTTATGAAAAAACGCGGTGGGCAATCTTTTTCCTGGATTCATAAATTTTTAACCAAACAAATTCAAAGGTTCATATTTCGTAGTTCTATTGTCCAAATACTTGCTTTTAATGTTTTACAGCTGCAGAGCTTAAATATTGTATTTGTAAAAGATATTGGCACCCTAAGTGTCTATCAAAATCATTTTAATGGAAAATCGGCTGTTTTCAACTCACTGTATCTCAAGTTTGTCACCTTCAACCGTTTTTTCGTTGGCACCATTAGAAAGAACAGATTTTTACCTATCGAAATTAGTTTTTTTTTCGATGGTGTTCTTTCGAATAAGGAGGACAAAAAAAAAGCTGGAAGTTTTGTCAGTTGTGAAGAATTGGCATAATTAGGCTAAGACTGCAGAATATTTTATTATAATAGAAGTTCGAATTTTTAACAACTTAAAGTACATTTAGTTGTTAATAGATTCTAATAATTATGTGATTTCCAGCTCATTAGCTTTTGTGTAGCATACATGAAAATTATTGGCAATTCCTGTTTGAAAAATAGCTTAATTTCAATGAACTGTAACTCAGGTTTGTCACCTTCCATCATCTTTTCGTTAGTACTACTATAAATAACAGATTTTTTCTTATCAGAGTATTTATATAAACAACTAAATGTACTTTAAGTTGTTAAAAATTCGAACTTCTGGTATAATAAAATTTTCTGCAGTCTTAGCCTAATTATGCCAATTCTTCATAACTGACAATACTTCGAGCTGTTTTTTTCTTCCTTGTTCGAAAGAACACCATCGAAAAAAAAACTCATTTCAATAGGAAAAAATCTGTTCTTTCTAATGGTGCCAACAAAAAAAACAGTGGAAGGTGACAAACTTGAGATACAGTGAGTTGAAAACAGGCGATTTTTCATTAAAATGGTTTTGATAGACACTTTTGACAACAATATCTCTTACAAAATCAATATTTAAGCTCTGCAGCTGTAAAACATTAAAAACAAGTATTTGGACAATAGAACTACGAAACATGAACCTTTGAATTCGTTTGGTTAAAAATTTATGAATACAGGAAAAAGATTGCCTAACGCGTTTTTTTGCAAGTTAACATGCGTGGTACACAAAATTTAATTAGCTCAATCTCACAAAAAATACTGGAGAGTATTGACCACTAAAAGTACTTTAAACTCCAAAAATATTAGGCCCCCAGTGTGATAAAATTTTCTGCAGTCTTAACCTAATTATGCCAATTCTTCATAACAGACAGTATTTCAAGCTAATTTTTTCATCCTTATTCGAAAGAACACCATCGAAAAAAAAACTCATTTCGATAGGAAAAAATCTGTTCTTTCTAATGGTGCCAAAGAAAAAATGATCTTAGGTGACAAACCTGAGATGTAGTGAGTTGAAAACAGGCGATTTTTCAAAAGAAGCGTTTTCATCGACACTTAGGGTGCCAATATCTTTTACAAATACAATATTTAAGCTCTGTAGCTGTAAAACATTAAAAACAAGTATTTGGACAATAAAACTACGAAGTATAAACTTTTGAATTTTTTTTGGTTAAAAATGTATGACAACCTGAAATCCAGGGAAAAAATTGCCCACCGCGTTTTTTCGCAAGTTTAGGCACGTGCTACACAAAATCTAATTAGCGCAATCTCAAAGAATATACTGGAGAGTGTTGACAACCAAAAGTACTTTAAGCTCCAAAAAAAATTAGGCTTCCACTGTGATAAAATTTTCTGCAACCTTGACCTAAACATTGCAACTTGTTTCACGAAGTTCATCCGCCATTTTGGGCCACATTTTTTGCGGGATCCTAGCTCCTCCAGATTTGGATCTTGGAAGCTAAAAATTTGCACAGGTTAGTTTCATAGGCATGTCTATACCTCTGTAAAATTTGATCCAAATCGGAGATGGTCGGGTGGGGACCACTAGTCCACTTGACATGGAATGACTCTATACGCAAAACTGAGACACTAGGTCCATTTTCCAGACAAACTGCTCTTTCGTCAATAAAGTTACATAGTGGTTTAAATTTTAAGTCTTGAAAATTGACTATATTTGAGTATTAATATCTCCTGTTACTTACTTAACTTAAAAAGTGTTTTTGATTTATTTGGCGAATTGTTTTAAACTTTAACTCAGGACTTTTAGTGGAACTAAAAAGGTTGTGGTGGACATTTGAATTAAAGAAAGTAATAATTTTACTTCAGAGGGTCGGAGTGAATTTAAATTTATTCTGTTGACTTTCTTTACATTTATTGCACGGGCATCGCCGTGCGGGTACTGCTAGTCAAAGATAATTCTCAACAAATAACTAAATTAATTAATTAATAAAAGATAACTTTTCAAAAATAACTGTCAACTATATAAAAATGGATGTACACGCGACTGTTTTATTTTATTTATTTTTACATAGTTTGAAAACACAAATTACTCATGCGTCAGTTAATTTCGGACAAATTAATCACCGTTCTTATCTATTTTTAGATGCACTGTATAATTTATAAAATATTACTAGTACCACTGTTATATTATAGCTCGCTTTATTTAATACAGTTAGGTATATTTTCAAACTCTTAAAAGATTTAAAAAAAAAAAACTAAATATTTAATCGGTCTCTATTAGACTTAGAACGCAAAATAAGAACAAGAAATATCTGCTGACAAACTCGACTACGATGAAGTAAGATCAACATAAGTCTATCTATGACAAGCAGCTACCTCCATTAATAATGGCTTATGGTATTAAACTAACCACAAGTTCAAGACAAATTAGTGAAGTAAATTAAATACCTTCATAAATTGAACATCGTTTGTCCAAAGTATGCTATAAAAGTCATTCTAGTTGATTATAAGACAAAATCCGACTTTTTTAAAAACGCTGTTAAATTTAGAAATGTTTTCAGAGAAGCACGCAGAAAATACGGAGCAAAACGGACTACAATTGCTTGAGAGAAAGCTTTTTCTTTTCGAGTGGGGCATTATAAATAAAGAAATTTAAAGCGATACGGCCAAGAGACTAGATATAAAATGCTTTTAACTCAGTAAAGTATAGTTACTTTCTATGACAACTTTAATTTTTAATAATTTCTAAGTTTTCATTTGCGAAAAACATTTTTTTTTTAATTGAAAAGTTGTCTTAATCAGAAGTTTTTCACAGCAATTAAATTTATCGCCAAGTACAAAACAACACAATTTAAAATTACAGATCCCCAAAATAGTGCGTTGCATGAGGGGGGAGAGAAGGGGGTAAAAGACGTACCATAGATAAAAACAATAGATTAGATATCATAAGTGATCCGGTTACACTTCTGGCTGGTTGGCTAGCAGATGACGAAAAGAATGGCTCGTCTGACGTGGGAGGTTTCAGTCCTTCTCTCTCAGGTGGTCTCGCAGTTACCCAGGCCATTAACAAATTGCCCTGCTATCTCTTATGACGCACAAAATCCCGAGGAAATTCGAGAATGCGGTATAATAGACGATCGGTTTTGTGTTCCACCGTGTGTTTGGAGACATTGGCTGTAATTATTCATTCCTTATATGAAGTTGTGACTTTCCACGAATATTTTTAAAAGCTTTGAAAATGCTCAAAACAATTTTCAAATGACTTTGCAAAGAGGTTCTTTTTTTTTTTTTTTTTTTCTTTTTCGCATTGTTATGACTATTCGCTGCGTAACAGATTGGCAAGAAGTTTTTAGGGAAATGTTTTAGAGTGTGCAGAGAAATATGTAATGGTTTTATGTTTCACCATGTATTTGGTAATATTGATTGTAATTATTAATTCCATATTTGAAGTTTCAATAGGTTTGCATCAATAAGTAAAAAAGCTTTAAAAATGCTCGAAACATTCTTTCGATGAAGTTTCCAAAAATTTTAAAGTAATAGCAGTTATTATTAAGCAATTTAATTATTTTTCTGAATTGCGTGCATTCGTTGCATAGTAGATTGGCAAAAAGTAAATTTTATTCATTGCATTGGGAATTGCTTTCGACAAATCTTTGGATACGTAACCCAAGTAGCATACTTCGTTTTTTAAAGGTTGTAAAATGGTTATTAACGTTGTGACAACGGATTAAAAACGTTTATAAAACGTTAAAACGTTTTTTGTGCTACCTGGGAAGTTTAAGTAACTTCTAATTCAAAGGTGTTTTTAATATTTTCCTTTTCCCAATGATTTTTTTAGTTTGGAAGGATGACGAACAAATTGGCCGATGGCGTCAGTGATTTGTGAGTAAAACACAATTTATCGCACTCTGTCTTCCCTAAACAGTACATTAATGGTACAGGATGATCAAAGTTACATGTTTAGAAGTATTCCATTTATATTTATAGCATTAAAAGTATAAATCATTAATTCTTTGTATATAATTGAAAAGTCATCGAATGACAACAGATCGATTACTTCTCATCGGTGTGAAAATTGATTTCCAACAATAATAGAAAAAGACTTTTTTGTTTTGCTGTTAGTTATCTTTATATGTACTTAATTGATATTCATTCTACCAAAGGTGTCTGATTGTGACAAATGTTAGTTTTGCAGGGATAAAAACAGGCATGTAGAAAATACTTCTTCAGGCTTTCACGGCCGGCGTTAATATGAAGAGGTATTTCCGGGCTTATAGGCCGTGGTCGATGAGAAAAATGAGTCCCAAACGTTTCGTCGGACACTGCGGTCGACATCATCAGTGAGTACACTCTTAGAAATTTCCGTAAAAAAAGTAGAAATGGCCATAATAAAATACGGCCAACTGCCTTCGTTGAGAAAAAATGCCAGTGGTCGTAATTATGAAGCGCAACCCTTAAATTGAAGGCTGTTAGCCGTAAATTTACATTCTGATCTTATGGACTCGAAAACACCAGAAAAAACGGGAAACGGCCGTTATTTACAGCCTGCGATCTACGGACTGCTACTCTATTGGCTGTGAAAATCACGTGACTCAAGCTGACGTAGAGTGACGCATCGGAGCCAAAACACCCCGGCGGGAAAGATAGACGCAAAATGGCTATAGCGATCGAGATTTAATATTAAGTAAGTGCTCGTTTTTTTATATCATATTATGTGTGTAGCATTGTTTTATCTCGCCATTCCTTTCACAAACTATTTTTGCAAACTACAATCTTAAAACGTAATACGCGATCTTAAGTGATAGGTTATGAATCTAATAATGTGTTTTCTCGTAAAGTTAGACGAAGTGTAAGTTATACAGTTTTTGATTCTGCCTGATACCATATTTTCCCGATTTAAAAGAAAGTATCGAAGTATGTATTGTATGCATACTACATCTAAATGTTCTGTGAAATGTAAAGCAGTTAAATATTAAATCCTATTTTTATCCACAAAAGGTATAATTTTTAATTTAAAATAAAAAAATTATGTTCTTAACTAGGAGTCTTAAATTACCGTATACCAATACAAACCAAATTGCTGAAACTTACATTTACATAATTGAATCAAACTTTATTTATTTTTTAACAGTATTTAGTATTACTGCATTGGCATACACTTAAATAAACAATAATGTAGTGTTTAACTTGTGTCTTATTTTAGTCACCTTCTTAAGTATTTGAAATGATGGTAACTTTTCTTTCAGCTGCTTTTTTCATTAAAAATAAACTAGCATTTTATTGACTTTACACATTTCTGAACATTTATTATTATGAATTTTTTTTCCAATGTGTATTGTTTCATATGTGAATGATTAAGTAACTGTGTAAAAGAGATTACTGTAGGGTGTCATAAGATTTAAGAAGAATTGAAAAGCAATAAAATTTAATACTGTCGGTCCACGCTTAATCGGGTAATGGATAAACGAATACCCCGCTTATATAAATAAAACATCCCGGAACCCATGCCATAGACATAATATTAAAGATCCCCGCTTAATCGAAGAATAATTCTTGAAACCGACAGTATTCGTTAAGTTAACACAGGGTAAAAGGTAGCTATGCCTATGTCAATTCTATGTTGTGAAAGTGCATTTGTGTATATAACTTTCTTTTCCGTATCACATGTTAGTGTGTTATATTCACGTTTGACCAGGAACAGTTCATATGATCGCTAAGATGAATATTCATAGAATGATAATAATAAACCGTTAAATCATATTCCAACTGATTTTAAAGCATTTGAAAACTTGGATTGCGAGTTTTTTAAACCATTGTTTTGCATATTCAAGTTTTTGATGTAGTGATAAATACATAGTAAAACTAAGATAATTTTATAATACTTAGAAAAAAGTTCAGACTATTTTCAGTAAAGCAATACTTAAGAAAAATACTGTCGTCCCCGCTTAATCGGGTAACGGGTAAACGAATACCCCGCTTATACAAATAAAATATCTTGGAACCGATGCCATAGACGTAATATTAAAGATCCCCGCTTAATCGAATACCCCATTTGATCGAATAATATTTCTAGGAACCAACAGTATTCGTTTTAGCGGGGTCGACAGTATTAAAAATTTTAAAAATTGCTATAAAAAATTTCAATAATCAAAATCTTCGTATTTTAAATTGTTCTGCAATAAACGTCATAGCGAGTACTCGGTACTCAGCTAAGTAGTGAAAAGCTGAGTACTATGTACTCTATAAGTCTCTAATTTCAGGAAAAAAGTTCTGCTTGAATTTAAAAAAATAATACAAACTTCAATATCAATTATAAAAAAATAATTATAAACAAATATAACATAATTATTTTTAAAAATGCAATCATACAAAAATATTATTTTTAACTAGGGATGCACCGAGTAGCACTTTGGCCGAGTACCGAGTTGCCGAGTACCAATTGTTTTTTAAAAAATCATCGACATACAGCTGTACAGAATTAGAAATCATTACAAAATTTTACTGGTCTTCTCGACCAGTGAACAGGAATATATACTGGTTAACAGGCAACATCACTGGTCCACCTTAAACCATTAACCACATTTTTTTTCTTAAAAAAATGTGGTGGTCCTTGGATTGTTTATTATTTTTATGGTGATTCGAGGCGAGTTTTACTGGTTTAGAACCAATGGACCAGCAGTAAATTCGAACCCTGACATATGAACTGATCATTGGAATGGACCTCTATATGATAGTTCTTAGAACAAAATCCCACTGAATTTAACTTATGCATTGTTTAAAATATTTTATTTATTTTGTCAAAAATTTTAGAAAAAAGTTTTTTTTTAAATGAAATTACATTAAATGAATAAATATAAAGTATCAATTAAGTTGTTAATTCTAAATTTAAATGATTAGAAATGTGTTGGAATATGATTGAAAGTTTCTTTTTAATGAGTTTATTAATATTCATTTTAAGGATTACTTGGACTGTTCCTGACCAAAAATAAGTTCCCCTACACCAATATGCGATATGAAAGAGTTAATTACATTTGCACATTCTTAGTTAATTTTTTTACTGATTTGATATTAAAACTTTTTAAATACTTATACGTAGAATTCAGTTATATTTTATAAATATATTAATTGTAAATGATTGCATTATATATATATTTGCATATTTTTAGTTATTGAAAAATGTGTCTTGAACTATTCAATTTTCTACAACTACTCGGTATCGGCCGAGTACCGAATATTTACCGAGTACTCGGTGCATCTCTATTTTTAACAAAATGTTCTCATTCCCTCCTCCCCCTCCCTTTAGGCTGTGCCAAATCTAGAACGGAGAAATTCTGGGTTTTTGCCTGGGACGAAGAATTCAACATCCATAAGTACAGCATAGAGCAGGGCTTCTTAAACTATGGGTCGTGACCCCATTTGGGGTCACGAGATGTTTTTAATGTCAAATATTTCTATATAATATACCATTTTATAACATCACTAGAGTTGGCGGAATACAGTAGACTTGCAGCGTCTAGACACGCGCATTTGTTGAAGGTTTTGAGCTACTCGTGTTTGAAATCATGGATAGATGTCACTGTACTGAGGTGGACATGTGCATTTTTGTTCGGGCTGGTGTTTGTTTACTTGCATATTTGCAACGGGAAATCCTATGTGAATAGGAAAACAAATTAAATCCTATGAAAATCTTTAATTTTCTTGAGGGTTCGGGTCGTTCCAGATTCATAACTGAATAACAATTTTCCATTTCAATCAATGGGGACTATGCTAAAGAAGCATAGTCCCCATTGATTAAAACTTTTTTGAAACTTTTTTTTTGAAACTATAATAAATACAATTTTATAATTTTTTATGCAATTTTTAATTTTAGATTTTTGTATGTTTCAAAACAAATTCTAAACTTATATATTTTCATATGTATATGTATATTGTTACCTAATAAATAAATCATCAAAAAATATTAATTTATTTTTCTTTTATATTTGTATGGAGTCGTCAAGAAACTCGCAGTCATAAATGGGATCGTGAATGACAAAAGTTTAAGAATCCCTGGCATAGAGAGTAGAAAAGTAAGTTCAGTTTTTTATTACTTTTTAGCTTATGGTTGAAATGATAAATGCATTGCTAATTCCTGCACTCATTTAACATATAGAGTTTTTATTAAGTTAAATACTCAATATAGTCCTGTTGTCGACCACTTAATTTTACTAATATTTTATTTTATAATTTTATAGCTATACAGAAAGTTATCTAAAAGTAGCTTGAAGCTAATTTTTAAGTTAATTTCATAAACTAGAATGTGTGGTAGGTGCCCATTGCTTGTACACCCACACGAGATCAAAGTCAAAATACTTGTGTGTGGTTTTGATAGCCGAAGTCATGTGCAAATGAAACATCTTTCATGTCAGTCATTGCTAGTGGCATACATACCGCCCCTGTAGCCGAGGGGGAGGGGGGGCTAGAGGTTTGAAGGCGCACGATCCAGAAAAATAGCTCGATAAGTTACAGGGGAAAATATTTTTTTATCTTAATAGGAGGTGGGGGTACACTTACAAATCTTGCAGGGGAGCGCACCTTAGTCTTTTGTAGCTATTGGTCATTGTCGTGTGATAAAATGCGTTTACTTGACTAATAATTGACTTACTGTAAAATATTTTTTATTATTATCTATTAAATACAAAGTTACCTCACTTCATTCAATCATCTTCATTCATTTAATTTTTGTTGTGCTGCGGATCAAATAATTTCTCGGAGTGGGTAGATAAATGATTTGGGGGCAATTAACCAGGTGTTTACCCCAGTCTAATTACATACTCAAACATGGTTATTTTGTTTTTAAAAATGTACACACAGATTTAGTTTGGGAATGGTAAAGAATATTTTCCCACATTATCAAATACTCTGCTTAGTTGAATATTATTAATTTCAAACAACAATACTTCTATTAGAATTGTTAAAAGATGAAAGTATTATTTTTTAATGGATCTAAGAACCTTTTTACAGTGTGATAGTTAGAAAAATATGAGAAGTCAATTTTAAGAATTTTTGAAATAATATCACAAGTACCATTATAACTGAAGTTAAAAATCAACATAAATAAAGCACAAATTTGGTTAGTTAGCACAAAAAAAACTGTGAGAGAACTGACAGTTCTCTCACAGCTTTCATGTTGTGTGCTAAGACGTTCCATTGTATCCTTGAAATAGCTATATGCTGTAGTTTCTACCTAATTTGCTTTATTTATGCTGGTTTTTAACTTCAATTATATTTTAGCACAAAGCTTATTTGATAATTTTTCATTTACCTAACTGTTTGCTGAATTTCATTTTGGGCTCCTGTATCAATACTCTTCATCAATCACATCTCTTTGAATTTAAAAATTTACTCAACATTTTTCCCCTTTATATTAATTGAAATTTTTAATTTTTTTTTTAAATCTGGGAAAATACTATAGAGATCTTATGTTACTAGAGTATGCTTCTTTATCCGCCAGGCTAAAACTTACTCATCATATGGAGAGAGTCGTGGTAGAAAAACAGGGAGGGGAGCTCTGTTTGCAGTCTATGATTGCCACGTCATAATGAAGTTAAGAGTATGTTTAACTCAGTTTATGCACCCAAGTCCATTGTGCTTTGCACGCAGCAGTGGTTAAAACTGCATTCATGTGTACAGTCAAACTGTAACAGTCAAGCGCGGATCCATAGGGGGGGTCATGACCCCCCCTTAAGTGACAAAATATAGCATAAAACTGCATTTTTTAGGTCTAATATGACGAAAAAATTGCCAAACACCCCCATTTTTGCTGAAAAATTGCCCTTTGACCCCCCCTTCCAAAAATGACCCCCTCCTTAACCACAAGCTGGATCCGCCCTTGGTAACAGTACTGTACATTCTAGTAAGATTGTCGCTCTATGGAACATACATTATTACAAGAAAAAAATTGTTATTTGAAACAAGTATTTTATTTGTATGACAAAATATATAATGTTGCATGATATATGTTTTTTCTTATTATATATTTTATGTCTATAAAAGTTTGTAAAACAGGTTTAAATATTTTAAATTTTTTTTGTGTTTATATATATATGTATAAATATTTCAATATCATATATACTCAAAGCTGGGTAAAATGCGTAAATATGGTTCAATGAAAAATAAATACCTGGATAATTTACATAGATGATTGTGTGTTGGATGCTAAAGTATAACATGTACATTAGGGTGGGCCAAAACTGACTTTTATTTTTTTTTTCGATGACGAGATATGCGGAAAAGGTGCCATTGGGGGCACAAAGCACTCAGAAAAAATTTGAAATTTTTTGCACAATTTCTTGATCTGCCGCAATCGCCTTGAAGTTTTGTAAAAATGCTAATTTTTGATGTTTTTCGTAAAATTTGTCAAAATTTTTTTTTTTATGTTTTCAGTGATAGGTGTAACCTAAAAGGTACTATTAGGGCACTTAGTTCTCATAAAAAATTTGAATTATTTTGCTCCGTTTCTTGATCAGCCATAAACGCTTGGGGGTTTCAAAAAAATTGCTAAAATTGGATATTACAGCAAAATTTGTGAAATTTTTTTAAAAATTATTTTCGGTAATGGAGAGAGCAAAAAAGGCTCACTATTATCATTAAATTAACATTAAAATTGAATTGTAAATGATATTTATTTAATTTGTCACAAATACAGGGAAAATTCGGAAAAAATGCTTTTTTTTAAATGATACAATTTATTTATTAATTTTTAAGCTTTATAAAAATTGCGTCCAAGTGTTGAGAGACAATTTAGGAGTCTGAAATGAGAAGTAGTTTATCAAATAATCTGCATTTTTATTTTTAAAATTCGTTAGAGTTACAAATTAGTTATTTATTACTATTGAATTTAAAAAATGTTAACTGAAAGTGCTTCACAATTCTCAGCTTATTGCACATCCAAAGAATTTGCATGAAGAATGCAAAACAATGTGAATATAATATTTTTAGGTGGAGGGCTGGTGGAACTCGTGCAGCCACCTCCTCGCGCTGAGTTCTGGATTATTTTGCAAGATATTTGGATGCGCAATAAGCTGAGAATTGTGAAGCACTTTCAGTTTACACATCTTTTTAAATTATATAGAAATAAATAACTAATTTATAACTCTAACGAATTTTAAAAATAAAAATGCAGATTATTTATAAACTACTTCTCATTTCAGACTCCTAAATTGTCTCTCAACACTTGGAGGGAATTTTTATAAAGCTTAAAAATTAATAAATAAATTGGATCATTAAAAAAAAAAAGCATTTTTTCCGAATTTTCCCTGTATTTGTGACAAATTAAATAAATATCATTTACAATTCAATTTTAATGTTAATTTAATGATAATAGTGAGCCTTTTTTGCTCTCCCCGTTACCGAAAATAATTTAAAAAAAAATTTCACAAATTTTGCTGTAATATCCAATTTTAGCAATTTTTCTGAAACCCCCAAGCGTTTATGGCTGATCAAGAAATGGAGCAAAATAATTCAAATTTTTTACGTGAACTTAGTGCCCCTAATAGTACCTTTTAAGTTACACCAATCACTGAAAATATTAAAAAAAAAATTTTGACATATTTTACGAAAAACATCAAAAATTAGCATTTTTCCGAAATTTCAAGGCGATTGCGGCAGATCAAGAAAATGTGCAAAAAATTTCAAATTTTTTGTGAGTGCTTTGTGCCCCCAATGGCACCTTTTCCGCATATCTCGTCATCGAAAAAAAAAAATAAAAGTCATTTTCGGCCCACCCTAATGTACATAGTAACTGAAGTTTTGGCACTTTGGCCAAACTCTGTTTCCTGCTATCATTATTGTATATTAGAGAGTGTATCACGAAATTTTTTTTTTTTTTTTTTGGAAATCTAAAATTTCAAGTTGTCACTATATTCACATAGTTACCAAAAAAAATTATTTTGAAATTGGAAAATATTTAGGTATGCCGGGGTTACCTAGAAGTTTCAAGTTTTTTAGTAAAAATGATGATTTTTTAAAAAAATGTATAAATTATATGTAAAGCAGAAATAATTATTTAAGTGCAAAAATGGTCTACTTAAAGAGTAATCTATCAATAAAAAATGTATTGTAGCTAAAATTTAACCTTTAGATTTCCAGAAATAGTTAGAAAAAGAATCACATTTTTGCTAGCCAGTCATATTTTTAGAATATTTACCTATCCTACAGAATAATTTTTATTATTGTACTAATAGTACAAACATTGAAGTACAGCGCTTTGAAATAGTGAGATTTTTCCACTCAAATAATTATTTTGCTTTGCACATAATTTATACATTTTTTTTTTTTAAATTTCCGGCTTTACTTAAAAATTTGAAATTTCAAGGTAATCTCGGTAGACCTAAATATTTTTCAATTTTAAAATAATTTTTTAGTAACAATTTGAATATAGTGACATTTTTTCATCAACTTGAAATTTTGAATTTACAAAAAAAAAAAAAATTGAGACACCCTATGGGTAAATATTCTAAAAATATGAGCAAAAATGTGAGGTTTTTCATACCCATTTCTGGAAACCTAAAAGTTAAATTTTTGCTCCAGTACATTTTTTATTGACAGATTATTCTTTAAGCAGTCTATTTTTGCACTTTAATAATTATTTTTGCTTTACATATAATTTATACATTTTTGTTAAAAAATCAGCATTTTTACTATGAAACTTCAAGGTAATCCCGGCATACCTAAATCTTTTTCAAATGTGGTGAAGTAAAAGAAATGTTTAGCTGTTTTCAATGTCAAGTAAATTTTAGGTACCAAATGTGAAACAGTCCAGTATTGGCACTTGATGCCAAGTTGCTTTTCCTTGAAATTTCCTCTTATGTTTGTATTACAGCTGTAGGGTTTTCCCATATGTTTTTCAAAGAACTATAACATACTTTAGTGAACTTCTAAAATAGTCCCTTTAAAGAGCTTAATTTTGAGTAATATTTCCTAATTATTTTATGCGGTACTTTATTTTCTACCTGAAGTCTTAAGACAATCACAATGTTTTTTCCCAAATAATTTCCCTTAATCACTATCATTGTTTTTTGCTTTTTGGAATAAATACTCATGAATTGACCTTACCTCTTCCTGCTGTGCCATTTTTTGATTACTTTTCAAAACTGATTATATTTTTAATTGCTGTAGGACAATTTTCTCTGTTTGAATTTGATTAAATAGTTTAATAATTGTAGAAAACCCTCTCTTATGCATTAGGCTAAAAAGTTTGCACACCTTAGCAGTCAGCATGTGCTTTTGTTCCAGTCCTAATTTTTTAATTTCAATTTTTATAGTTTTTATTTTTATGTGTTACGAATATCTTATAATTCCTAAGAAACGGGGGAAAAATTCCTTGTCAAGATATAATAAGAAGGGATAAAAAAAAATTGCACTTTTTACAATACTTCATTCTGAATTTCACTTTAGTATGAGCAGAACCCTGCTGTGTTAAATCAAAACTTATGTTTTCTCATTGTATTGTTTTTGTAGGGCATTATTAGGGGAATTTCCCAAGCTAAAGAATCCACTTGCAGAAAAAGTTTGGAAAAAGAGTGAAAGAAATTTTTTAGAATTTTAAAAAGACACTTGATTTTTTCTTGTGAAATAATATTTGTATCATTATTTTGTAAATAAATGTTTTTGATTTACTTTGTTTGTTTTTATTGTTTACATTAGTAGAATTGGCACTTATTTAAATGCAATCACTTGGTTTAAGTCATATGTATATATTAATGCATATATCTTTTAGTGATCATTTACTTCTAAGAACAAATATTTTCCTAATGTCTTGTTTGTAATGCGTATTGTTTGTAGTTTGTATTTTCATCCTCACTTCACATTTAAAGATTATTTTACCTTACAAGAGAATATTACCTATCTTCCTGAATATTACTAAATCACCTAATGACAATTTTAAGTTTCCTCTCAGAACATTATGTTGATTATTTTTCAATGTAAATTGAATTTTTCAGAAAAATTGCCATCAATTTTCAAGTATAAAATAAGTGCAAGAACAAAACAGAATAATAGGAGATGTTAGGTCACAATGCTAGACTTTTTAAAGAAATTTGAACAATGTGTAGATTGCATATTTATTACTTATTCTTTCTATTTAATTTTTAGAATATATTCCTTTGTCTTGTACTCTTTTGTCTCAAATTTTATTTCCCTGTGAGTGTTTCCCATTTTAAGAAAACATATCTGCATGAAACAAAAGCGAGACATGCTGTGTGTTAGCAGTAAAGCAAATATTTTCTTGTGTGTGTAAGCATTTTTTATATATGATACAAAAATAATTTCTATAATATATGAAACAGGATATTTATTGAAATGTAATTCTTTTTCTCTGTTTTCAAAGATTTGGTTATGCTTTTTTTCATACTTTTTCTAGAATATGCATTTTCAAATGTAATTTTATGGAATAATTTTAATATACCTACTGGGGAGTTCTAATTAACTAGGTTCAGTGTTGGTCATTTTATATATAATCGAGTCTTTAAATAAAACTTACTGCCATAAATTAGCACATTATACTTGTAAGTCCTCGTGAAAATTATATTTAATGATATTGTGATACATTATTTCATAATAAATCAAATTTTAATGCACCTATTAATTTAGGCAGTTACTATTAAAAAGTAACTTTCACAAGCTAATATTAATTTACACTCAGTGACTCTAGAAACTGAATATAACCTTTGAGCCATAATGTATATATATACGATCACTGTCAGTAGATAGTGAATGTAACTTTTATACGGGCATAATGTAAATCAACAGTCACTGCTCGTAAAAAATGAATATAACTTTTACGGGTATAATGTAAATTAACGGTGACTGCTCGTAAAAAAATTATTATAACTTTTACGGGCATAATGTAAATTAACGGTGACTGCTCGTAAAAAATTATTATAACTTTTACGGGCATAATGTAAATTAACGGTGACTGCTCGTAAAAATGAATATAACTTTAACGGGCATGTTGTAAATTAACGGCACACAGCCGTTATTTTACGGAAGAAAAAATAACGGGCAAGCATATTATTTTGACGGCCATACGAGTTTACGGGCAGAATATTATTTTAACGGCCAGTGACCGGACCCTTTTTTGCCGGTCTTTGGCCGTATTCTTACGCTGAGATTTTTAACAGTGTATATTCTGCATCCAAAGCTGCCTTCAAAAGCAATGGAGTAACTTAAATGATAAAACTGGTGTAACGTTACGTATCGCTCATAGTGTTAGACAAGTTTTATCAGTTGAGTTACTCCATTTCATTGGAGTCGGATTTAGATGCCAAATACTACCACCGCTTTTGCGTATTAAGGTTTCACAAAATTTTTATAGCGCAATTTTTGTGGACATTTTTTGATCAAATGAATTTTCGCTAAAATGCATTGAACAAATGAAAGCATTTTAAAAATTTTAAAGCTTTAGTTGTATCTAAATTCCAATTTTTGTAAACTTAAAGACATGCATTTGCGAAAAATTGTTGCTCATAGAAAATATTTTTTCATTTTTACTATAGAAAATGTTAGAAAATGTTTCCTATTTGGATTATAGAAATGACGTGAAAAATAAGATCTACAAATGCCACACCAAACTCACAACAGCACAAAAGTATTCATTAAACTCTTTTTCGAATTCTCAAATACTTCTTAAGTATAAAATGCTGCAAAAATATTACTTGCGTTTCGAACTCGACATTTAATAACGACGCATTTTATTCAGGGGAAAAGGCATCATTAAATTGTTTATGGGGTCGAACTGTATTGTTTTCCGAAACAGCAACTTAAGTTTAGAGTTTAAATCTCGAGCTTAATTCCGCAACAAATTTTCAAATTCATTCGCAACGACCACACATTCCAAACAACCCAAGTTCACCTTGAAGACGCTAAAATAAAATATCAACACAGCAGCCTTGCGCGTAATCGCCGCGGGAAAGATTAACTAAAATTTCGCCGAATAATAATGATCTCTCGGTCGTACGCGAAACGCAGGAGTGCTGGACAAACATCTCTGTGAAGGGAAAAATAATCCCTCCAGGGACAATGTAAGCGAAAATTTCCCCTCCACTTTATTTCACTTATAATACCAGCATTCTTTCGCATTATTCCCGGTTCCTCCTATTGTATGCGCGAAAGGATAAAATAGCCAAACTGCTCTTTTCCATTTCGCCACTTTAATCTCAGTTTAATTAAGGGTAAGTAATTTCAGTTTCTGACGCCAAAAGATGACGGTCGTCGAGAGGAGGGGGGGGGGGGAGAAAGGCCCGCCTCGATAATAATCCTTTAATATCAACGCCACCTTTCCGAGCACAATATGTCTTTTCTCTCTTTTGCAGTCTCTTCTCCTCCTGCTCCTCCCTCCTCCCTTATCTCATCCTCTATCACAATTCCTTCCTTCACCTCATCTTCAGAGAAGATTCATTCTTCTATAGGTTTGCTTCGTAAATAAGCAATAATGAGCAGAGGAGATGCCATTATTTATCGCTCTTTTGGTGGGAAAAAGGATCAAAGTTGAGGAAATATTTGATCCGTCAGGCATTTTGCCATTTAAACCGATTGTTGCAAAAACACCGAAACCTTAAGTTTTCACAAAGCAACATATATGAAAAATTCGGGGAAAGTAGAAGGCAGTCCATCTTTAGAAAACTTCCAGGAATCACACACACACAGAAGAAAAAAAAATAAAAATTCATTTCTAAAGATTTTGACTATATTATGTTAGAACTTGCATCCATTAAAACTAATTTCAATGATATTTCAATTTAAAAAAGTGGTGCATATGTGTAATTAATTAACTGTTACGTTATGAGAGGTGCGTAGTTTTCCCGTAAATACACTTTCTAAAAAATTAATTATTTTCTGATGGATGATAATAATTCAAATAAATTTTTAATTTTCAATATTACTCCAAATATGTTTGGGATTTTCAATAATAACTCAACTAAATTTTGGATTTTTAAATTATTCAACTTATATATGTTATTCTAATAAGATTCAACTTATATGTTATTTTAATAAGAATCAGCTTATGTTATTTTAATGACATAATATAGTTAAAATCTTTAGAAATGAATTTTTATTTTCTTTTCTTCTGTGTGTGTGTGATTCCTGGAAGTTTTCTTAAGATGGACTGCCTCCTACTTGCCCCGAATTTTTCATATATGTTGCTTTGTGAAAACTTAAGGCTTTCGGCGTTTTGGCAACAGTCGCTTTAAATGGCAAAATGACTGACGGACTAAATATTTCCTCAACTTTGATCCTTTTTCCCACCAAAAGAGCGATAAATAATGGCATCTCCTCTGCTCATTATTGCTTATTTACGAAGCAAACCTATAGAAGAATGAATCTTCTCTGAAGATGAGGTGAAGGAAGGAATTGTGATAGAGGATGAGATAAGGGAGGAGGGAGGAGCAGGAGGAGTAGAGACTGCAAAAGAGAGAAAAGACATATTGTGCTCGGAAAGGTGGCGTTGATATTAAAGGATTATTATCGAGGCGGGCCTTTCTCCCCCCCCCCCTCTCGACGACCGTCATCTTTTGGCGTCAGAAACTGAAATTACTTACCCTTAATTAAACTGAGATTAAAGTGGCGAAATGGAAAAGAGCAGTTTGGCTATTTTATCCTTTCGCGCATACAATAGGAGGAACCGGGAATAATGCGAAAGAATGCTGGTATTATAAGTGAAATAAAGTGGAGGGGGAATTTTCGCTTACATTGTCCCTGGAGGGATTATTTTTCCCTTCACAGAGATGTTTGTCCAGCACTCCTGCGTTTCGTACGACCGAGAGATCATTATTATTCGGCGAAATTTTAGTTAATCTTTCCCGCGGCGATTACGCGCGAGGCTGCTGTGTTGATATTTTATTTTAGCGTCTTCAAGGTGAACTTGGGTTGTTTGGAATGTGTGGTCGTTGCGAATGAATTTGACAATTTGTTGCGGAATTAAGCTCGAGATTTAAACTCTAAACTTAAGTTGCTGTTTCGGGAAACAATACAGTTCGACCCCATAAACAATTTAATGATGCCTTTTCCCCTGAATAAAATGCGTCGTTATTAAATGTCGAGTTCGAAACGCAAGTAATATTTTTGCAGCATTTTATACTTAAGAAGTGTTTGAGAATTTGAAAAAACGTTTAATGAATACTTTTATGCTGTTGTGGGTTTGGGGTGGCATTTGTAGATCTTATTTTTCACGTCATTTCTATAATCCTAATAGAAAACATTTTCTAGCATTTTCTATAGTAAAAATAAAAAAATATTTTCTATGAACAACAATTTTCTGCAAATGCATGTCTTTAAGTTTACAAAAAATGGAATTTAGATAAAACTAAAGTTTTAAAATTTTTAAAATGCTTTCATTTGTTCAATGCATTTTAGCGAAAATTCATTTGATCAAAAAAAGTCCACAAAAATTGCACTATAAAAATTTTGTGAAACCTTAATACGCAAAAGCGGTGGTAGTATTTTGCATCTAAACCCGACTCCAATGAAATGGAGTAACTCAACTGATAAAACTTGTCTAACACTATGAGCGATATGTAACGTTACACCAGTTTTATCATTTAATTTACTCTATTGCTTTTGAAGGCAGCTTTGGATGCAGAATACCGCCGAAGGTTACTCAATTTTTTTTACAGTGTAGTGTGTAAGCACTTGTTATAATATATATATATATATATATATATATATATATATATATATATATATATATATATATATATATATATATACATATATATGAACCGCGCTAAACTCAAACCGATTATTATTTTGTATATATTGGTTTTTATTTGTTTCTTCATTAATGAATAAACAAAATGAAGCAAAAGTTCGAAACATAAAATGAAAATGTAACTGAGTATAAGTTGATGGCAATTTCCAGAAATGCTTTAAATTTCGGACATAGACAAAACTTTTTTTATTCCGAATATAAATGAAAGGACCCCTTTTCCTCTATGAGCAGTGTATCATAGATTTGAAGAAACCATTATCTTAAAACAAAATGTTTTTACTCGTTACGAGAAGAAACTCAGATGGAGATAATAAGAAGTTCTGGGTTGAATCCCAAGGAAGTACTCTTCAAGATGAAACTTGTTCTTTTCCTTAGAATTCAATCGACTGAAATCACCTAAATTCAATAAAGTTAATGACCAAGATTTTTCGTATTTCATTTAAAGCTTTTTCTTTTCCTTTTTTTTGTATCTCTGTTTCTTTGTGGAAGAAAATGGCTTGAATGATAGCCAACATTTCTTCACTGTAAACAAAAAGTGTCTTAAAGACTACTTCATTTCGCTGTTATTTAAGTAATCATGTGTTTTTTTTTTTTAATAGTAGACTGCAAACTTACTCATGGGTTTTCTTTTCTTTTGACTGAATGGAAACATGAACGCATGGACCGAATGTCAAAAAATGGAGTTGCTAGCATATTTGTTTTCCTTCTTTGCGGAACAGCTATGATTTTCTTTACTTGAATGTATAAGGAGCTTTGTATGGTACAGATTTCCTTTGAATAAAATGAGACACAACGTTTTAAAACACAAATAAGATTAAAAGATTAAAACTTAAAAGGGGCAAACATATTTTGGAAGCAACAGCCTCATTCTTCAGTGCCCAGCAAGCAAATGGAATGGCCTTGGAATGAAACAAGGTCTAGGGAAAATTTAAATACGAAAAAGAAAGAAGATGAACCAATAAGATCTAACCATGTGCTGAGGTAATATTTGACGTATCAGAATATGTAAATTTGAGCCAATCGATTAAGATTTGAGAGATATGCGGTACAGCAAAAGATTCATTACATAGATCATTTAAATTTTTGTGAACATAGAAGGCTTCTAGAAAATCTAATTAACCTACAGTAGTAGGTCTGCAAATGATTTTGGCTTCCGAAAAAACAAAATTATGCCCTGTGTCCATATGTGTGTTTCTCATTTTATCCATTCTATGCACAAAGCTATCGCTTTTTAATAATAGATTTCCTTTATCTGACCTTAACACGTTCAATGCTGACCTCATGACAATGGTAACCACCATCGGGCTGAAATTTTTTTTGTCGTCTAACCAATTCCACTTCATTTTTAATGTAGATAAAGGGAAAAAAATTTAAACATTATTTTTTAAATATTCAATTGTGAAAATTTAAAGTTCCCTCCCAAGAGGACAGCCGCCCGCTACGTGAACCTGTTGATGTCCTTCCAAAAGTTCATGCGCTCCCAACGTGTTAATTGTAACCATAATCGTGTGCAAACCAATATCGATCAGCTTGCAACAGCGTCTGGATTCTGTGACAAGCTGCTCGATATTTACTCTCAATTCTGACGGAGCTCCGTCTTTGTAGTGGCAAATTGTAGCTTCATTATCGTATGGATTCAAAAGCTCCAGTGAGTCCAATAGAAGTCATTTATTTCACTCTTGTCTAAAAGGGGGAAAATCTAAGGAGAAAAAGGGGTGACACACACAGAACTTCTTACACTTTAATAAATACTCCAAAGAACTTTCTGGATTGTATGCCAGGCCAAGAGTCTATAGTCGTGCCATTGAGCTCTAACCCCGATGGAATTGTAAAGTTGGTGGTCTGTTTTCTGCCCAAGCGAGTATTACAAAAGACTTTTCCTTTTCTCCTCTAAACTCAAGTTTGATTCTACAAAGTGTATTGCTATACCTTTTTCGAGTCCTTAATCTACTCCGTTAGGGATGTCAAAAGATGCTGTCTTTCCTCTTTGAACAAGTTGTTTTATTATGCGAAGCGTTTTGCAGGCAGAGCGTTTGCAGGAAATTCAGACAGCGAGCTTCAATACTGAAAAATAGACTACGAGCATTTTCTTTTGGACATTTTTTTTTTTAATTTCAGTACTATTAACTACACCTTTTTCTTTTTCTTTTTTCTGTTATTTCTTTATTTATTTATGTATACATTTTTTTAACTATGTTTTTTCTTTTTTTCTTTTTTATTCCTATATTAATTAATTAATTAATTAATTAATTTTATTTATTTATGCATTTTTTTCTTTCTTTTTTTATTTATTTATATATCTATTTTTATTTATTTATTTATTTTCCTTTTTTTTCATTACATTCATACTTATATATATTTTTCAATTTATTATTAACCAAAATTATTTTTCTTCTGTATATCCAAAAATCAAATGTCTACCCGTGTGGGTTGTTTTGTAAATTTTCACATACGTCATAACATAATTTGTTAAATTCAACTTTGTTGAATATGTACAAAGGGATGGCGAAAAAAAATGCGTAAGAATAGAAAGTTTTCTCTCATATTAGCATTATAGCTCAATGTGTTATGCAGCTAATTAATTATTTTCATAAAACACCTTCTCCATGAGTTTGAATGACAGTGGATAGCTTTAGGAGCTCTCGTCAGATGTGAATTCAGTAACAGGGAGGCCACTGGCCCATAGACATCAGACTTGAAATCTGCAGCCCTCAACCCCTCCAAACAGGGGAAGCAAAGATAGCTTGAGATTGAAAATCCAACTATACCCTTACGCATTTACAGCTAAGTTACAAGACATTATAAATATGTCTAATTTTTAATCGCTTTTTACTATGGAAAAAAAGAAAGTTTTCATATGCAGATAATGGAGATTTTTCTTGACCATTCATTAAGATTTTTGGAATGCATTTTTGCAATGATCAGGAATAGATTTTTCGAAAGTGGAGGGGGGGGGGAGTAAAGCGAAATGTTTACATATTGTCTGAGTTCTTTTCTCTTTTTTCAATTACTTTACGTCAAACAAACTTCATAAAGAGTGTTTTTAAAAGCAATCAATATGTCTTTCAAATGACATTTCACATTGTTACTGGTACTTTAATAGGTCGTGAAGAAATATGCCTTGTTTACAGCCTAGTTTTCATCATGCATTTGCCCATTACCAAACTTATCAAATGAATTTCATTTTCACTATTATTATTTCCATAGTTTAGCTAATGTTTTTCGTCTAAAACAAAAGTCGTCTAACAAATAAAATTTTGTATTACGATTTACATTATGCACATTAACTAAAGCTTGTCTATTCTCTTAATGAGCCTACAAATAGTTTTGTACAATGTACCCTTAGATCTGGAGATCGGTTCCTACACTAAAAAATGAATGTTGTTTTTACAGCACAATGCAGCTAATTTTATAGTAATAAACTGTAAAAAATTGTCATTTTACAATAATAATAAACGAAAATTTCTACTTTTATAGTACTAAACTGAAAAATTGCTAATTTCACAGTAATAAACTGCAAAATGGCTAATTTTACAGTAAAAAACTACAAAATTGCTTTTACAGTTTATTACCGTGCATTTTGCAGTGAAGCAATGACACACAAAGAAACCAATAAACACCCAAGTCCATAAGATTCGTTTATCGGTACGGGAAAAGCAGATTATAACTACCTTTACGCAATCGTATTAGGACTATTTAATCATGAAAGTTGCGTATTCAAGCGCCTAATTCTTTGCTTCCCCACTATGTCCGTGATCATGCTGAAGGTAGAGGTCAAGAGATCACTAATGTGGCCTCCATTAAGCTAAGTAAGCATCAGTCCCTGAAACGAGAGGGCGGAGAAATTGACAAGTGTCAAAGCTTGGCGAAAGCAAACATCCTTTCAATTTAGTTGCTGGCCCTAACCCAGGATTTGTAGTTGATAGATTTTTCTTCTTGCTTTCCAGAAAAACTAATTGATTTTAGTGTCTGAAACTACTTTAACCGCGATGATGCCAGTGGTAAGTACACTTGCCAATCAATGTTGCGTTTTTTTGCTTTTAAATAATAATGGTCAGAAAAAATAAGGATTATGTTGTTGAAAAAGTTTTGCTTCAGAAAAGATTTCATACTCCAGCGACTGTCCTTTGTTTGATTTTTTTGTGTGTGGGGGGGGGGGGGTCAAGGTACATTTCAAAGCTGAAATACTTGTTGCTGAAAGAGATTTTTCTAAAGTCTTACCGCAATTAATTTTTCAATGTTTCATTCAGATTTAAGGATTTTTATCCGTTTAAGTAACAGCAATTTTTGATGGATAAAACTTTAATTATGCATGGAAAAAAATCAAGAGATATTTTTCTGGTTACACATGCAGTGTTTGTATAGTCTTTTCTAGTCCTTAAATAAACTTTTTCAAACTACCTGAAGTTTCCAAAAAATAATTAAAAGGCTCGGCTTTCATCTTTTTCTTTCTTTCTTTCTCTCTTTTTTTAAAATTTAAATGATAAACCCTGTAATTTTAACACTTTCAGGAACAAATGTAAGAAATGAGTCAAATTTCGTCGACTAATAATAAGTTGATTAAAAATGTTCTAAATACTTAAATACATGGGTTGCTATTTGCAAATTTTTTTAAAAAAAACACTTAATACATTATTATTATATCGTCATAAAAGCGGATCCATATCATAGACATACATAAAATAAAGCTCTTCGGATGGATAAAAATGCTTTTTTCATTAATAAATTTCTCAAGTAAGAAGATTAGTAATTGTTAAATAACATTACGTTTTTTTCTTGAAAAATAGATTAATAGCGAAAGTTTTTTTAATTTATGAAAGTGATCTCTTTATTTAAAAAATCTCATTTTTTTAAAAACTTTCTTATTGTTTACTATTTTGGTTCTAAATATAATATATATATATATATATATATATATATATATATATATATATTTTTTTTTATTTTGTTTCTTATTTTGTCATGAATCTGGAAAATGAAAAGGCGGCATATTTCCCCGTCTATACTATCACTTCTTCAAACTGTAACTGCTTCAATGTAGCTCTTTTTTGTCTGCATTATCTCACTAAACCTGAATTATGAAGCATTCCCAGTATTTAGGTGATCAAAGACTAGTATGAGAAAAACTTAAATAAAGATCAAAGTGAACAAAGAATTATGCATAATCTTATGCATTTTTTCTCAACAAATTTTTTTCATCAGTATAAGATTTTATAAAAGCCCTATATTTTTAGGTGGCTTTAAAAAACAACATGCAAAGAGTAGGATTTGATCCAGAAGCTTATACACTGCAAAAAATAAAACTGTTATTTTTGCATTATAATATTGGCTGCAGAGATTTCAGTTTAAAACTAGAACCACAGTAATAAACTGTGAAACTAGTTGTTTTGCAGTTTATTACTGTAAAATTAACAATTATTACCATCAAATGAGCTGTATTATATTGTAAAAACAACAGTATAATACTGGCAGCAGAGGTTCCACTTTAAGACTGATATGCGCAGTAATAACCTGTAACACTAACACTTTTACAGTTTATTACTGTAAAATTAGAAACTTTACAGTTTATTACTGTATTATTACTATAAAATTAGCTGTATTATACTGTAAAAGCAACATTTATTTTTTACTGTGTAGTAGGGATGCACCGATAAGCGAATTGGCCGATTACCGATTACCGATTAATCGGCTGTTGATAATCGGCCGATTAATCGGCTGAGCCGATTAATGATAAGGACAATTGTTTTTCTACTATCAATTTTACCATCACTGTTTTTTATCTCTTATACAATTCCAAGTTTAGAAATAGAAAGTAATTTATTTCTGGGAGAAGATTTTCTTTTTTCCATTTTCCTAGTTTTCACAAAATAATTTCAATATTTTATTAAATTTCTTAGAACCAATTTTCATATTAGTGTCAATAATATTATTGACTCATTGTTAGTTATGTTAATTGGAAATAAAAATTTATAAAAAAAGAACGGGAGGAGGAGTGTGTGGTGAACACTCCATTTTAGGAGTACTTTTAATTCATATATTTTAATAATTAGTAGCAATTTAATTCAATACTTTTATTCTTTGAAAATGAGTGGTTATCTGAAAGCACTGTGCTAAGGAGAAAACGATCGCCACATGAAAAATGTTGCATCATTGTCTATGTATATTTATTCAAAGTAGGAGAATTAATTTAAAAAAAACTTTATATCAACTGTGAGGATTATTATTAGTGTTAATAAAATTATTCATCATAGTTTCCTAGTGAAAGTATACTTTAAACAATAATATCTGAAAAATATTTTTCAGCCGATTAATCGGTCCGATTTTGCCGATTATTAATAATCGGCAAAGTGGCCGATTATGGCCGATTAATCGGTACTGCCGATTAATCGGTGCATCCCTACTGTGTAGTCACTTTAACATAATTAAGTTTCTTATTTTGCTCCACCAAATATCAGAGAACATTGGGAGGCCGCTGCGATTTGATTTGAAAATGCATAAGGCTAGCCTACAATATTTACAAAACCAGGCCACAAAATCCGAGCGACATTGGAAATTGCTGCCGTTCCTAGGACTGGGCCTTTTATTAGATAATTCTCCTCGTCTTAATGCCTGACCAGTCACGTATTATTTGTGACTGCCGAAAACTTCCGCCATCCAACACGACGGACAAGTCAATTTCCTTCTGCCTGCCGGACTGCCCGATTCCAGCTGATTGGTCCGGCAGCACGGCGAGAGGAGATTCAATCACGGATGCCATGATGGTGTGTGTTGGCCCGGACCGCCGACGCTTTCGTTTTATCTGTGTCTTCGTGACCGGCCGGACATTTTATTCAATCTCGGATTTGGAGCAAAAGATTAGGGCGCGTTGGGAGATGCTGCTTTGCGTCGACAATGGGGAGGATTTGAAAATGATTTCGCTGAATGCAAGAGAGCAAATGGAGTTTTGTTCGGAATGGAAATGCTGGACACGGGAGTGTGATACGTGAAATATTAATGGAATATTTATTTCTGTACGGAAAGGATATTAGGTACACTACTGGACAAAAATGCTGCAATTTATTTCAATTCAGCCAATATTTTAAATATCAATATGTTAAGTTAATTTATAGACAAGAGCTGATCAAGTAACTGAAGAACAAAAAATGTCAATTAATTTAAAGGAAAAAATAGGCATTCACAAAAGTTTATGAGAAATATGAGTCGAGAAGCAAGCATGAAAAATAAAATATAATAAAATAAAGTAAACTAAAATTAATAAAATTAAATTAAATGTACATAAATAAGAAAAAAAAAACAAAAAATAAAAATAAGTAATAAGTATTAAAAAAAATATATAAATAAAATAAAAATATAGTAATTCAAATAAATAAAATAAAATAAAAGTAGTTAAAATTAAAACTAAAAAAAATAATAAGAGCAAAACATTTATTTTTATAAAAATATGGTGGTAAAAAGTTGTAACATTGATTCAATAAAATATCTTCGGCTTAAAAAACTTCCTCTGTTAAAGAATATTTAAAGCATAATCCGTCAAATATTCTCCATTAATGATGACAGTTCTGCATGATGCTGAACTTATCATCTGCCATAATAAATATACTGCAAAAAAGTTACAGCAAAAAATTCCCATGATTTTACATTTTAGCATAGCAGTGCTTTTGAGAAAAAGCGGGAGCTTTCGCATTGCGATTCAAGGGTAACACGCGTGATTATTCTACTGGTGCTCTTTTTAGTAAAAGTAATTTTTTCCTTTTTCCCGGAAGATTATTGTTTGCTGCATGAAAAAATGCGAAAACACATTAATGTATAGGAAAGTCACGCTTTCAGGAATTATTTCCCTGTAAATGCTTCTTTTTGGTCGAGACACTAATTGCGCAGTGAAACATTGATCAGAAACATCAGGGTGTTGAGTTTTCTCCTCCTTCATTCAATTTGAGCCAGTCCGAATAACTTTGCTACACTTGATATTTTTTATGGTATACAGAGTAAGGGAATCTGCGGCATAGGGGGAAGCATGTGGCCTACGTGCAATGGCATATCTAGGTGTTTGCAAGATTGACTCTTGCCAGGGAAGTGTTTTTCGACCAATTAAAAATAAAAAATGAAACATCCCCCCCCCCCCCCAATCATTGAAAAATAATTTGTTTTGATTATATCAGAAGAAAAAATATTAAAGAAACCAAAACTCGTAAGAATAGAAGCGAAAGACAAATGTATCAAATTTTAAGTCTCAAAAAACATGTTTAGAAACCAATTGCCAGTATTGTTGTTTTCATTGATTTTATGTGAAATGATGGGAAAAGGCATTGTTGTTCTGAACTAAAACTGTTGGAATGGTAAAAATTTTTAATCTGCCGAATGAAATTCGTATTTTACCAAAATTTGGGGGATAAAATTTTTGGGCAGTGGAAAATTCTTCATGAGCTTGGAAAGGCACAACAATTACTTAGAAGAGAACCTTTTTATAACTCGCTGTATTTAAGTAATTATTTGGAGCTTCATCCCCAGCATAGACCCTAGGTTTCAGAACAAACGTAACTGCGCTTTTTACCTCTCGCTTTAGTCGTTAGTATTATTAACCACGCAGCGCAATGAATCATTCTCTCGGAGTAACTGGCAAATTCCACGTTCATCCAAATCTCCCACTAATTTCATCTTTAATAAGCAGTGTCGTTCTTTTCATCATTTCATTATCTCCGTGAGGAATCCTTCCTCGAGTCCCAATCCCCAATCGAACGCCAGAGGAACGTGCGCGCGAGAGAAAATGGAACAATGCCGCCCTGGTGCTCTCTCAATTAGGGCAAACTTTTCCACCGGGTCTGCCTAATTACGCAAGAACACTTCTCTTTTAGTCCCCGCCCATTGTGTTTCGGAATTCCAGCGCCCAAGTTTATCACTCAATTAAAATAACTCATTAGTATATATATGTGAGGTGTGAGAGGGAAGCGCGCGGGTGTGGGATAACTGCATTATATTTCGGCGCTGCGTGCGTGTAGTTTGTAAAAGGCAGACAAGGGATTCGAATGGTTTGATGCGAGAGGGGAGGAGGGTGTAATAGGTGTAGCGGACAGCCTCATTAATGGCGATGAGTGTGGGAGAGACAAATGTGTCGAGTGGGACCGAGTTCTTGGAGGGTTGCTGTCCGCAGATGCATTCTGAGACGCTTGGCGACGGAGGAATTATTGTCATCACTTTTGGCGAGAATCAGAGAGGATATTGGAAGTACTCTGATCTAAAGGTGAATATCAAGAACAGACGCCCTGATTAACTTAAATCTAAAACTTCTCTCATTTTCACAGCCCTTCTCATACTTTATTAGTTTGATAGCGTCTATCGTATCTCTAAAGTCGGAGAAAAATTCCATAAGTATTGCATAGTTATTCAAAATTAGGAAGTAATAATTTAGAAAGATGATAATATTAATTATTAGCCTGGTACAAAAATATCTTATACTTAGTGTAACTTTGAATAAAGCAAAAAATAAATCTTCCTTTTTTTTTAATTTCTCCTTTTTACTTCATAGCATCACGAGATTTCTATTATTTCAGGTGTACTGCGGTAAATGGAAACAGATTTTCTATGTTTCAATTCAAGATTTTTTTTTTTCGTATGAATTGAGCGATAAGATTTTGTGCGTGTATACAAGACTACACACTCGGAGAGTGATTGGAAATGAAAAATTTCACTTTATGACTGTTGGTGATTAAAATTATGTTAAGACTACCGTAGCGCATTTCCACCTCCCTCAGAGACTAAGAGATGAGTAGAAACAGTGAATTCAGCTCTGAGGCCCCTTGCAATTTTGACAAAATAAATAGATCCGCTCCTGGCATAATGATTAGAAATTCTCTTTTGAGATTTTTTGTTCTCAATAGATCATTACTTTGTTTTTTCAATGTGGTTTTTTTTGTAGTGTTCATTCTAGGCATAAGTTTAGAAAAACTTTGAATCCCTTTTAGAAATTGGGAACCCAAACCCAGGACTTTTAGGCCTGTGCGAAAAATCAGACCCTGTATGTACGACAAGTTTTAACAGCTTCAAATTAGAATTCACCGGTTGCGTCAAATTGCAATTTCAGCACTATTGGAATGTAAAATTAGCTATGTACAGTGTTGCCAACTCATTTTTAAAAACAAAAAGTACATTACCGATAGTAGCCTTTTTTCAAATATGGTGCATCAAAAGGCCTTATTTCTTTTGAGGAATTGCCAGAACATTAGCCCATTACAAAGGCTTGTCAGCCCATTACAAAGGTTTACCTGAATATACCAGAAGTATGAAGCGAGGCATAGTTAGCCAACCCTCTTAGTTCAAAATTACCCTAAATGACTGTAGAAGACACATATAATTCATTTTAAATCAACAAATATCTATTGTTCAATTTCACATACATGAATTAAAATTTGCTTCTGCTATTCCTACGTACTTAAAATGTTCGCAAACAGAAATTTTGACTGCAGTGGGAATTGAGACACATAACTTGAGAACTTCCAGATATTTCCTTCGAAAAGTGTGTAGCAAAAGAGTATCTTTATTTATTATTTCAATGCCACAATTGAACAGAGATGTTTTTTTTTTTTTTTTTTTTGAAATAATTAATTTTTAGTAATTTTATATCCTACAACTATTTGGTCGAGTAGCAAAAACTTATTTTACCTTTTGCTAATTAATACATAAGAGTCATAAGAGCATATGACTCCTACGGGGATGCTAATATGCAAATAATTTTGCATCAACATCACCAACCGAAGTACATAACTATAATCTATCATTCAATAAATGTAACAGTTGAAAATGACATTTTAGCAAACTTGGATGGCTTTTCAACATCCGATTATTCGATACTTAAAGCGGATATTTTCATTAGTCATTTTAATGGAATAGCATATAATAAAAGCATTGATGAATAACTACTTTTAAATGAATGCTCGTGCGATACCTAAAATCCTTTTGATACCTCAACTAATCAGGAATAGTAAAGCAATCACGAATAGATTTCAATACCAACAAATACATTCCCGAATTGTTTGTTAAAATGATTAAAAGCAATTGAAAGCAATGTCATCTTAATGAGACGTAACTCTAAAATTTAAGCCGTAACATTTCAATTAACGCAACTATAACTTCCACCAGCGCATTTTCCATCGCTCCAAACCAACTTTCTGCAACATTTGCCGGAACCCAACTGACCGCTCATTTCACGTGTGACAGAAATTCCAATTCGAACCGCCGAAACACGTGTTTGAAAGAGAGGGAGAGAGCGATGAGGGGTCTTAAAACTTCATCAAAATTCATCACGTGATGGCTGAGCGTCAT